>CP092090.1:3642500-3792500 GCA_029203775.1 Neoneuromus ignobilis | reverse complement strand
ATTAAAAAAATTACAAAAATTTAATATCAACTAAATATTTTATTAACTTTGAAAGTAATTTTTATTTGTTTTCATTATGATTTTTGTTTAAAAAAATATTACTAAGTGAAAAAATATATATTTATAATAATCAAAATAATATTTTTTATATTTTTTTGAATAGTTACCAGAATTTTTCAACAATTATTTATTATCAACTGTTAAAAAATTAATAATATATTTATGAAATAAACATTGTTAAAAATCAATATTACTTCAATACGGAATATTTTTATTTTTTTAAATTTTTATTGAAATATCAATCATTAAGTAGTACATGTTTATTCACAGTTTTTTTAAAATAATTCTTTTCTATCAATTTTTTAATATTGTTAAACTATAATTCATTTTTAATTATTAACAAATAAATATTTTATTTATATAGAAACTTTTGTGATTACTTGTTTTTGTCTGCTTCAATTTTAATGAAAAACTAAATAATCAATAACACACACACACACACACACACACATATATATATATATATATATGTGTGTGTGTGTGTGTGTGTTTATATCTTTTAATCAAATAAAATTTTATCAAATGACAAAAAAAGGTCAAAAATAATTATAAAATACTGATAAATAAACAAACATATTTTACTACATCTTAACACTATTCTTTGTCTATATTTTAGAATTATTTCGATTTGAATAAAATTTTTACTAACCAATATGTATACACGCCACAGTATCCAAAACGTCTACCCTCATCTAATACCAAATATACAGTCATAAATACACTCCGCAATACCCAAAATCGATCACACTCTAGCCACCACTGCATATGCAACTGTTTTCCAAACCAAGCACACCCATCGAACATTTCATCCCCCTACATTTCGCCTCTCGTCACTGAGCAACAAGAAGCCAGAGGGCTAGAAGCAGCATCTGCTTTAGTATCATATCTCCTTTGAGGGTTTGCGAAGCTTTCCCTGTTTTCGGGATGAGTCGAAGTATATATATATATATATATATATATATATATATATATATATATATATACAGTATGTACTAATTGCTATCGTGTGTATATATTTATAGAAAGTGTTTGCTGATATCTATTTCGAGTGTTTCATCGTAGAGGTTGTAAGTTCGATAGAAAACACACGAGATAATTATTTTTTATCGATTTTCTTGCTTTGAGTGGATATTGGAAGAAATCGAATATATTTTCATTTATAAAAAGACTTTGTTTATTTTACATCGAATGTACGATAAAAAACGTTTAATCGAGTTTTCATTCAAAGTATGAATTTACGGATTATGCGACGAAAATATAACACCCGGATTTATTTATAGAATTATTTATCATTCAGTTGAAAAATACACATATATATTATCAAAAAATATTTGTAATCAATATTACTTGAATATTTTAGATAATTTAGTCTTTAATTAATCTGAAATATTTCGATTATTTAAAAAAAGATTAATTAAAATATACTGCTATTTTTATTCACTGGAAAATAACATAGTTTCAGGATTGAAAAATTAAATTACAAAAATTTTTGTAATTAATTAATGAAGCTTCAATTATAGACATTAAACAAAAATTATTCGTTTTTGTACTGAACTGAAATCATTTTAACATGAATGAATCACTAACGTTATTACCAGAATATTTTATAAAAGTGGTCCATATTTTTTTTTTGTTCACTTGATTCACTGATGTGTATTTTAATGGCTATATTATAATAAAAATGTTATAAAATCTGATTTTATAATATAGTACTCTGATGATGATGAAATAGACATTGAAAAATATATTATACATACATCAGGAAATGAACTGAAAAATAATTGATTATGGGAGATTTGATCAAATCTGATATTAAGTTAGTAATTAAATTGTGTTAAAGTGAATTTAAGAATAATGTTCTTATATATTTTTTTAGTAAAAATATTTATTGACCAATAAATTAAAGTATGGATTATTAGTAATCAATATGAAAAAATCTTATAAAAAAATTAATAAAATATTAACATGATTTTATTTTCATGAACATTGGTAAATAATAAAGAGTAAATATTATTCAATAAGAAATATAATTTCCAGGTTTTATCTACCTGTTCTCTGAAGATTGTTTAATTTCTACTCAAATACTCTGAACTTACAAATTATATTATAATATTTTTGCCAACAAAAAAATTTATTCTTGTGTGGGGAGGGTATTTAAATGAGAAAATTGATATTAAGAATTAATATTCAAAGAATATTGAAATATGTATAAATTTGATAAAATATAAGTTTGAAATTATTTTTATAAAAAATATTGTTAGTTATTTTTTATTATAAGTTTTACTCATAAAGAAATATAATTTTAGATTTTATTTGCTTATTTAATAAAAAAAAATTGTTTATTGAACTATTTATAAGTTGAAATAAAAAAAATAATTATTAAACATTTCAGAAAACTGTTATATTAATAAAAAAAATTAAAATAATATAATATTTTGGTATATAAAAGTAATTGCGAGATTCACTTACTAAATAAAATATTGAGTTTGCATAATAACATATAAAAAAAAACTTTAGATATCAATATAATAACATATTTCTTATTTTAGTAAAAGTATCTAAGATGAAAATTAATGTAATTTTTGTATTTGTAATTAATTAATTTTTCAGTGGAATATTATCTTTAAAATTAATTATTATTAAAATTAATTTTTACATTTCATTGACAATTATTGATATATTCATAAGAAAATTTCAAAATTAAAATCATTCATTTCACTTTTATACGAGTATATTTTTTACACTATTAAGGTAATAATTTTCCTTACTATTTTAATTTTGTTTTTTTTTTTTAAGAAAGATGTATTTTTGGATAATGTAAAAAGTTATTTCTTTAATTAAGATATTAGAATTTTCAGTAAATCTTGTTAATAGTGCCGTATTTTTTTCAAAACACTAATAATAACATTCCCGGAATCTTCTAACACAACTCAGAGTGTAAGTAAAAAAAAAACGAGTGGAATAAAACACAAACTATTTCTAATATAAGATGTAATCTGTACCGAGTAACAGATAAATATCGGACCAGGGTATGAGCGTCGTTGTCGAAACAAAAATCGAGTATCAATTACAACGCAGCGTACACGGAGAGGAGTCATTTCCGGTATAGAAGACGGAAGCGCCTGTAACATAGCCGAATGACGGCAGGTTCGACAACGACGGTGGCGAAGCCGCAATTAGCTAAAGTGGCTGTGAACGGGGGACGACGCATTTACCACGATGCTATCACTGTGCGTCCCTTGTCGATACTTCGTTTAGTATTCATTTTAACAATATATAACATTTTAGTAGAGCCGTCGACGATGTCGGCGTCGATGTCGACGTCGGCCGATAATTGTAAGCGAAACACGCTCGTCCATTGTGTATAACGGATCTGAATTTTAAAATACTTGCGTCGCATACATTATTTATTGTTTGATGGAACTGGATGGAGTGTTTGATCCGAAGAGATCGACGTGCTTGTCACACGTTAACAACAAATATATTTGAATACAGATTACATAAAATTATTTTTCATAGTTAAGTATTTCATTTAAATTTATAGAAAATCATTTTGTAATCGATAAAATAAGATCAACACATTTTTTTTAAAATTAAAATATATCATTTCATTTTTTAACTTCTTTCATGCTTATTTTTTTAAAAAAAATCTTCTTTTAGGTATAGATTTTTAGTCTGTTCCGATATCAAAGTTTATTCAATATTTTTAAATTAATGATAATTTTCTATGGAAATGTAACTAACTTTTCGTAAAACTCTTAATCTGGTGGACTAAGAATTTTTTTATTAAACTTTTTTTCCTTTAGATTTATTGCCTCAAAATTGTAGAATTTAATCTACTCATTCTTGTTGATTTCTCCATTTTTTCAGCCATTAGAATCTTATATCTATACTTATTTTTGAAAACGATAACTAGTCTTTACCTATAACTCTAGATAAAAGCTACTGCTGGTTACTAATAGTTGAAATTACTTGAGCTTAAAATAAAGTTTTTACTCCTTTCCCGTTTTCTTTTTCAACCCAGCTTGAGACAAACTATAATATAATAACGAACTCTAATTAAACGTTTGTTTAATTAATAATATGTTTATTTTATTTAAAATATATCACAGAATAATTCAGATAATTAAAAATTAAATTCTCTTAATTATCAAATATAAATTCTCTTGATTTTTTTTCTTTTACCTAATATCAGTAATTTTAATCAATATTTTCTTCTTGCATTACAACACATTGAAAGAGTAATAATTTTTATACAATTTGTTGACTTGGACCAAATTTTTCAGTAAAATCAAAATATATAAGAATAGAATTGTCCAAAAAGCATTTTTGTCAACTCTGTAAACTTAACAAATTTTTAAGTTCATTGTATATTTTTTTTAATTAATTTTTAAAAATTCGCTATTTATAACAAATTCATCTAATAATATAATCTAAAATTATATAATCATAATTTAGTAGAAAAAAATGTTTGTTTCATTATATATTTTTTAAAAAATACAATTTTTGCAAATGGCTTGAGCAGAAATGAAGGTATATTGTAGACTTTTTCTTTGAAAGTAAGTGTAAAATTTAGATTAAAATTTGTAGAAAAGATATATTTGGTTTGAAAAATGTACAACTTCCAAAATACTTAATATTTTACACAAATGAATTTTAACCCCAACACCACAATAATTTAAAGTGTTCAATAATCACTTATTGTTCACTTAATATTTATAATTATATCGGCTGATGCATTTCGTTGGCGACGCCAGAGCCTTTCTGTATACTTAATATTATTTTTGTTTTCAAATTATTGATGTTTGAATTAGCTACATCCGGATTATCGAGCCGCCACTGTACTGATAATTGATATTAAAATGCTATTTAAAAAATATATAATTCAGTATCTTACAAAATAACTCATATTTTTTTACAATGACTCTCAATTCGTATCATTGTATAAATTTATTCATAAGCTTTTTTTTCTTAAAATAGTTTTAAATTTATCGAAAAAAAACTTGAAATTGATGTTAAAGATTATATTGAACGTCGTCGAATGATTTTTAAAATCGTAAGATTGATCGTTTTTAATGAACAAAAATATCACCGAAAATTTATTCGCACCGCGCATTGTTTGTGTCCATTAAACTTTTTTTATAAATTATGACGTAATCAATATTTTCAATCAAGTTCCAAAATCGCTTGTCACTCGCAAACAATTTACCATTATACGTATCTGGTTCGGATTTTGATAAATTATGATGTTAGAACAAAGTAGACGTTTTTTTTATGTTTCTGAATTCAGGTCATAAATTTAACAGTTTATTTTATTATTACGTTTTTTTTATAATACGCGATTTGAACTATCAATAATAAATTATTTAATACAAAAACGGGTAATTCACGAACTAATTATTATACTTTCAACAATTAATTCCATCAATATTTCCAGTTATATTGCATAACCTACATTGAAGGCTGGGTAACGACACAATAATTTATACTCCACGTTGGTTCATTGGATCCGATTGATAGTTATAGGGTTAAACGAGCTGCGAAATTTGATTTAACGGGTTTAAAATGTTCAAATCAATTGTTGTAAATGTTTCGCCTCTGGTCTAATCGTTGCATACGCACTGTTCATTATTCGACTATCGAAGAGGGGAACTGGATTTTTTTCGTTTTAAAATGCATCGACGGTTGATACTATTAGTGACGCATATTTTATTACAATATTTTTATAGAGTTCCGTTTAACAAATGTTAATGTCGTATGCATAATTCATAGTTGTATCGATCGACCTGCTGGAAAAATGTACAAGTACATAATTTCGAAATCGAATTTTGACAGATGATTTATTTTTTGAACAAATTAATAACTGTTTATTGGATTTGAAGTTATGGCTTTGATATAGGGGCTAGAACATTTTTGAAATTTATTTCATTTCGGTCAGTAATTCTCTTTGTAATTGGAACAAATCCACAAATAATTATTAAAAATGAACGAGACACAACAATCAATGTTTATAATGCTTTTACATGGAAGGGTAAATAAATGTTAAATTTATTTTACTGTAAAATTTGATTTGTTGAACAGATTGATATCTATTAAGGGCGATTTATTTTCTTGAAATTTATTTCTGAGGGAAATTTTGGTTTTTTCAAATATATTTACTGACTTTTTAAAATATCGTATTATTTTTTTTAAAGAAAAAATCTTCATGCTTAATAATAAACATTCAGTATTATAGACAATCATATCATTTGTAAATATTTTTTTAAGTGATACTTTTTAAAGTATAAAAATTCGTAAAATATAAAGAACATTTTTTAATGTTTCATTCTAATCAAAATTTAATATTTTCTTAAATAGACAATTTATTCTATTAAAGAAAAACAAGTTATTTCTGCTGATAACAATTCTCTATTTTCCATTGGAATAATTATAATAAAGGTATTTATTTAAATTTTAAAAAAATATAATTTAAATATGTATAGTAGTTTGAAGATGTAATTTGGTTTTGTAAAATAAATTTAGTGAAAAATTAAAAAAGTATTTTTGTTATAATATATATATGTATGTATGTATGTATGTATATATATGGTCAATATTTCCATCGTCGCAAACAAATAGCAAAAATCGAAAAAGTATCACTCACAGAACATTGCACACGATAATAGCTGTTGCCATCGAGCTGGAAAAAGTTTTCACGAAACAAAAATCTGCCAGCATCACCTGTCTAATCACTTCGAACATCATCCGACCCTCATGATGTACTGCTAAGTTGTCTTGTGGGGGATAGAAAAAGGAATCCAGTTCGTCCGGAAACAATACTGGCAAAACGATACAGCGAACAGAAAAACGTAATGACTTCAGGACGGAGAATCGTCTTCCTATACATGCACTACTTCATCGGATGTGAATTGTACGATCATACTATATAATATACAGGTGGGACGGAAAACATTTACGATTTCATACAATAAAGTTGAAAAAATGTATTTGTACAGTATATACATCTGTTTAAATAGAAAATCTTAATAGTTAATTTCAATTTTAATTTATAATAAAATAATCTCTTGAAATAAAAAGAGTTGTATTGTCACTAATTTATTTTTTCATTAAAAATTATAAGATTTCATTAGATTGTTTAATAATTATTTAGTGTTCATTATTCATATACATAAATTTTATATATCGCTTTTAAAGAAATCAGTACTCGATTGATTCAAAAACTAGTTCCTTTATAATTTTTAATTAAGAAACACAAATCACGATATTTATTACGATTATATTGAGATTTGGTTGAATATTTAATTCATTAGTTAAAATGTTTTAATAACTATTTTAGATTTAAAATTCTTTTGTAAAAAAATATAAGATATGAATCTTGTTATATTTGATTTACATGAATGTTATTTCATAGGATTTAAATTGACCTAAATAATAATACAGCTAGGATTTTACTTTCTATCTAAACCCATTTATAAACAAATTATTCTTATCATTTTGCGTGCCTGCATCTCATATCAGTGTTTGTGAGTTCTTATCTGTTAAGAATTTCACAATTCATTGCGTGAAAATATTTTTTTGTAAACAAAAATGAAAAATACTGCATCGTAAACAATATACAATAAAGTAAAAATTCTATACATATTATATATATATATATATATATATATATATATATATATAAGTGTGTGTGTGTGTGTAAAATAAGAAAATTATAATAAAAAGTATAGAACTAATCTGATTTCCGTTATGCAACTCTAATTTACATTTTTATCGATGTGACACGTGACCTAAATTCAAACTTGAAAATATATGCACAGCCTAAAACTATCTACACAACTATGTCGTTTTTTGTGATTACTGAAATAATATTTACAAGTCCGCTAATATTTAGCTGGTTTGCGACTAAATACGATTGGCAAATTAACATGTAACGAGTTTTTGTTTCGCAATTTCAATCACAAATAAAACGAATAATCGGTTTTCGTTTCAATTAACAGATTTTTTTATACAGTTAATTGTTCACACATGATTTTCATTCAGTTTGTTAAATAGAGAAAAACATATTTGTTTTATTTAGTGGCTGTGGATTTGCATTTGGCTTTAGTTTTGGTTTTTTGATGTTTTGGGATTTTTCTTTGATGTTTTCAAATATTTTTTATAAGAATATTAAAATCATGTGTACTATAATAATAAATAATAAAAATACAATATGCATATATATATATATATATATATATATATATAATGAAGAGAGAGAAAGAGTAATTATTATTTTTTAAGAATAAATGAATAATTTCCAAAAATTACTTTCTGAGTTTCTATAGCTACAACTTTAATAAAGTTAATTTTAAGAAATTATTTATTACTTAAACTTTTTTTTATAATTATGAAAAATTACATCAATTAAAGGACTGCCTTGTAAACTTATTTACTTTTTTAATTGAAATTTGTAATCCATATTTATTGATAAATTATTTATCAATAAATATGGATAATTATTTATTATTTATTGATAAATCTCTTAAACCGAATATGAACTTTATTACTCATTTTTAATTTTATATTAAGCTCATGGATATTTTTTATTAAAATAAAAAAGCAAGAAAATTTTCTAGATAATATTAGTAATTCAACGAATACAACTATTACAATATTATAATTTAATTTTATCTTCGAAAATAAACATTTTTTTCCCTAAAATATACCCAAGTGAAATTTAGAATATGCTTAGAAATTAAAAAAAATAACTAATCAATTAAATACTCTTTGTTTTGTTCCCATTTGAATTTCTGAAGCACTTATTGGAAAACTATATAATTTGAGTTATAAATATTTTTTTGGAAAATAAAATGAATAATTTTGGGAAAAAGTCATATTTTTGTCTGCTAATTAAAAAATGATATTAATTCTTTTATTGCATTTTCCAAAATGACAGAACTAGAATTCTATATTATTGTTGCATTTTTATTGTAGGAAGAAAGTAAAAATTAAAAACAAGTTTGATATAAATACTTGAAATTTTATTTAATGCTGCTAAATAGGCGAATAGAATTATTTTAATTATTACTTCAAACTGAAATAAATTTAAAACCGAAATTAATGTTTCATACTCGAAATGAGATTAATATTTCCACGAATTTCACGAAAAAGCCAGATAAATAATTCAAAATATATCCTATGTTTTTATGTACTTCCGTCTGTCGATTCCGATTATTTTCTATTTTAGTTACATGTATATTTACATGCTCGCCTGCGTGCGGTCGTAACATAAAATTATGTCGATGGAATCAATTTGGACGTTCATCTGTATATCCGCTTATCTATTATTCCGTCTGCGGTCGGAATAATTAAATATGAAGCAATTGAAAACATTATTAAATTAATTAATTACATCGTACGACGTACACACAGTCACATGAATAACATATGCTTATTTGACATGGACATATACGAAGCATGAGCATTACAAATGTTTGTGTGATATGCACGTATATGAAATAGTTATTAAAAGCTCATTATAATCAGTAATCGGTGAATTGCGTCGACATAGGAGCGCTTTGTTCGACGATGCCAGCTTACACCTATAACAATTGCAACAAAAACGACATCTCCGGTTATTAATTAACGGGTATTATTTTCCCGACGCACACAATCACATTGAAGGATTTAATATCGTATATACACGAATATATAAGTACATATATACACACACACACACATATATATATATATATATATATATATATATATATATATGTAATCTCAGATGTGTTTGTATGTTTGATACAGAATAGACAACGGTGGTGTGCGTTTAGAACAATCAACTGCTTTCTACTGAATACCAATGTAACCCTAGCGTAGCAACCTGCTATTTTGTATTACCCATCAAATCCTTTTCGACAAGGTTTCTACATCGCTCAGATCATCATCCGTTCTATGCAGTTACAATAGCGTGAATATATGAGAGTAGACTGGAGATTGTACAAAAAAAAATACATATATTACGGAACTGTTATTGTTCTCTTGGGATATGTCTCCGCCAATTGTTTTCATTCATCATTTGGTTCGTTATCCTCATAAGATTTCTATCGTACTTTTTTATCATATTGTTCTTTTTACAGTTTCGTACGTTTTTTTTCCTCCAAATGTATTTGGTTTTTGGTTTGAAAATGATCTTTTCTTATCAGTTTTATAGAGAAAATGTTTAACTTATTTTCCAATGAATTTAATTTTAGAAAAAGCTCTTTTTATCTATCAGGAAAAGTTTTAAAAATTTGAATAAAACATTATATCATTTCTAAATTAGAATTTTTTACCAGATTAGTAATTCTAAATAATTATATTATTTATAATATATTATTATATCCAAATTTAATTATTTATAAAAAATAAATAATGAATTAAAATATATTTATATTTTTTATTTATTTCAGTTATAATTTTTTTGAATGTATTTACTTGCTTCAAAAATGCTATTTATAACAAGTTTATTTCGAAACAAATAATTATCAATGAAATTTACTTAGCGATTGTTGAATAATTTCTAAAGAGAATTTTAAAAATCATTTTATCGAAAACACAATCGATAAAATGTATTTGTTAAAATTTCATTATCAAAATAAATTATATTTTAAAATTTCCAATCAACGTATTATGACCGTTTTTATTCCTTTAATTAATAACAATGATATCATAATTAAAATGCACCAAAACAACAGTGAATTAGTAATCGATTAATCAACTTTCCAATAAAATCATGTGTATTGAGAAAAAGTGAACATATTTTTGTGAAAAGTAATTTAGCTAAAATTTCGAATTATATTGTGATCATTTCTATATTTCATTTTTTTGTTAATAATAAAAAGTATTAGAAAAAATAAAAATATAAATATATGTGAATCATAATAATTTATTTATTTATTATTTACATTGTTAGTATTTTTCAGACTGAAGTAATAAGAGTAATTTATTAAAAAAGCTAGTTTAGTAAATTTGTTAATATTTATGCTGCTATTGATTTTTTTATAACAAAATTATTGAAATTAAAATTGAGGATTTTTGATTAAAATATATTTTCGCTAAAAAGTACTAATATATATTAGGAATAACACAAAGAGAAACGAGTGATAAAAGTGATTTGAAAAAAAACAGTGTTAAATATCAAAATAAAAATTTAAAAAAAGTAAGATGGAAATTGACTGGTTTTACAGCAAGAAGAGGACACATTATCATCAGTAGACAAGATAAATTATTGACTGAGAATTCAGAGATGTAAGAAAGCCTTAGAAAAAATTTATAGATAAAAACATGAGAAAATTTATCAAAATGGAATGGAAAATGAAAGCATTGAATTGTTCTAAATAGAAAGTTTTAGAAGATATTTTCATTCACTAGTGAAAAAAGAGATTGATATATATATATATATATATATATAGAGAGAGAGAGAGAGAGAGAGAATATACAAAATTGATTTAAAGTATATAAATTATTTACAATAAATCATTAAATATATAATTATAATCATAATAAAAGCAAGTATTCAATTATCTTTTAACAAATTAAATAATTATTTAATTTAATTTTCAGTAAGTAAATTTACTATAAAATTCTATTATCTAAAAATATATTTATATTTTATAACTTAATTACTTTCGTTCTGAATATTTTTTTATTGAAATAAAACATTTATTTCGCTTTACTATTTTACTAGAAAATCAATCTAATTTTTTGTAATAAATCAAATTACTCATATTGAATTCTCGAATAATTTCGTATCTACTCTCATTAGTCTATCGTCTATTGACTCAAAAGCTGGTTTCTGTCAGGTGTATTGTCTACCTGTACAGTGAGTGAATGTAGACGCGCTACAATACACGTTTATGGTTGCGTTAACAGAATCCAGTTAAGCACTATGTTTCAAATTATATAAATATATACATACATAGGGTGAGAGGTAAGAGATGTCGCGTGCCAATATTAAGTAAGTGTATAGAAATATGATTATTTTCTAATTTGGTTATCAGTCGATGTATATATAAATATATATATATATATATATATATATATATATAAATTGAATATCAAGTTCAAATAAATTATCTTTCATGTTTCATCAAAGAATACTTAATTTTTTTATGTAAGAATTGAATTAGGGTTGAAAATTAAATTAGATAACTACAAAATATTTTTTTAAATATTCAGTTTTTCATAAACTTGCTTGGCGTTATTTTTTTATAGTATTTTTATTATTTTATTTTATTATTTTCAAAAATAAATGACATTTAAAAAATGAAACTTGTTCTAAAATTTGAACTCTTACAATCTTGTGTAGACATATTATTAATATTATTAACCAAATTATAAAATGTTCGAATAAATGAAAAAACTCCCTAATTTTTCATTTATATATATATATATATATATATATATATATATATATATGCACAGATGTGTTAAATCTATACAGGATAGTACAGTTTTATCGAGACGTAGCCAATATTTATCCGCGTTTTATTCAATTCAGTTATCTAAACGTTATTTCGAAATGTACGACTATACATTTATTCATACGCTACGTTTCCTATTGTGTTTTTACACACACACACACACACACACACACACATACACACACACACATATATATATATATATATATATATATATATAATGCGACCATATAGACTTATAAAGCTTTCGAAAATAAATAAATGAAAAAGAACAGAACGAATCAATACAATTGTCATAAATAATACTGCGGTTTAAAATAATTGTTTATATATGGAATGCGACGACAAATATAAATGAAAATAATTGGAATTTATTTGTATTCAAATACAGTTATTCAATAATAGAACGTGATTTAGTTTTATATGTCATTTATTGTTTGTATTTGTTAAGAGAATGATTTAGGTTTTGTGTGAACATGTGTTTATAATAATTATTTTGCAGCAATAACTCTAATTATAATTTTATATAAAATAATATTTAAATGATTATGAAATACAAATGAAAATTGATCAATCATGATATAATGTATTGTTTTTTTCTGTACTTCAATATTAAATTCAAATACGACTTAAAAAAGCTTAAACTTGTAATACGTTTTTTTTTTAATTTCGATTTACGACCTAACATTAATACTTCCATACATCGTTGCATCTTAAACAAATCCCTATATAAACAATCAAACCCTGAAATCGGCCCGTTTGTTCGCAAACAATCTCATAGATTGTATCACGCATTCTAGTGAAACCAGAACGTTTAATCCGGGCTCTCGGACGTTACAACGTTGAGAACTAGCATCGTCGCCACAAACTTCCAATATTGTGAAGCCACCTGATGCTTTCGGATACAATTTAAACTAGTAAGAGAGTGTAATATCGACCGTTGAATCCTGGAGGCTTAATTCTAGACTCGCTACTCGGATTCGATCTGTTTTTTAATATCTTTAAGATTATCACACGAGAATCTAGAAATGTAACTAGAAACAAATTGGTGTATACGGAGAGTTTGGAATTTTATTTGCAGAAAAATATTGTTCCTATGTTCACTAAATACAATTTCCGTTTTGGGTAACTATTTTTTCTTTTTACAACAAAAAGTATAATATTATAAATACACACACACACATTTATATATATATATATATATATATATATATATATATATAATATTTATATATATAGTTGATCGATTTTTACAGTAGAATTAAAATTTAGATTTTTTTATTGGAATTAAAAAATATTTCTATTTTTACTCATGATTTCGTAATTACTTACATATATTATTAACGTTTAAAATTGAATACTAAGTAAGCAATAATATTCTGAATAAAAATATGTGCACAAACTGTATTTAAACATCTCTCTATTGAATAATTTTATTTAATATAAATAACTATATTTCAAATGTTTTGTCTATAGAAATTGATTTTATACTAATGATTATAAATAAATAATTATTTACTTTATATATATATATATATATATATATATATATATATATATATATATAAGTGTGTGTGTGTATGAATATATAAAAATCTCCTAAAAATTATGTTTTATAATTAGTTTATTATATCAGTTAAAATAATTTTCCAACTAGCTGCCATTTTTTCTTCGTTACTCAAATGACACATGATTTTTGATTATTATTAAGTAAAATATTCTTTGATGTTTTCAAACTTCAATAACAGTTTTTTTAGATAAATCTTTTTTCTGAATCAGTTATTGATTGACATAAATAACTAATTTGAAGTAACTTGAAAAGAAATCAGATATTCATAAACAATGTTATATAGAGTAATATAGGAAGGCTTAAATTAAATTAGAGGATAGTAAAAAATAATCAATTTAAATCAATTAGAAATTATTTATATTAAATGTTTACTTGTTTTTTTCATTAAATGAAATTATTTTTTTATTTTAACATAAATAAATCACTTATACAAATAATAATTTCCTATTGTGTTCCCCATTCCATTAGTTCTTTTTCAGTGAGCTTGAAATATTATTTAAACAATATTAAATTTTTATTCTTTATAAATTTTTAATTAAAAACTTTATTATAATGATATGAAAATTCGCATTCTATCGAAACACGAAAACATATTACAGTAATAAAAATAAACTCATACTCTTCTTACATTATAAGAAAATCCTCGGAGATTAAGAATAATGAAAGTAAACAAAATTTATTACACAATATTAAATATGTGTGTGTGTGTGTTAGAGAAAGAGTAGAAGTGTTTGTATATATATATATATATATATATATATATATATATATATATATATATATAAAGTTGATATAGTAGCTAGAATGTGAGACATGTACTCTGAA
Source organism: Neoneuromus ignobilis (assembly GCA_029203775.1). Lineage (NCBI taxonomy): Eukaryota > Metazoa > Arthropoda > Insecta > Megaloptera > Corydalidae > Neoneuromus > Neoneuromus ignobilis. The sequence continues at coordinate 3,777,599 of CP092090.1, read as the reverse complement.
AATTCTGTATTTGAGTCAACGATGCTTGAGAAAAGATCGAGCTCTGAGCTATCCCATTACGTACCAACTTTTCGAAACTCGTCGTGCAGAACTGTAGATTCGGAAAGATCTTATTCTCAGTCAGATCTCTAAGGGCTCCCGTTGAAAAAACATTTGTTTTTATATCATATTTTTTGTTTGCTACTTATATATATATATATATATATATATATATATATATATATATAAAAGTTACATCTCATGGTAATGCCCATATTTTCATTTCCAGTTATACGTCGCATGAAATAAAATAGAATATAATCCCACAAATTCGTTTCGTTAACGGTAACAATATATGTGTGGGCGAGTATTGTTCATATTCATTATTTATTTATTGTTGTACTTTGTATGTGTGTATGTTTATATATATATATATATATATATATATATATATATATATATATATATTGTGTTGTATATAAGTTCAGAATGAAATATATAACAGTTCAACGGTGCTTGACGAAAGCGAACGAACGTGAACGAGCGACACTGTGATCCGATGATGGAGTGTAGATAAAACGTGCTGCGGCGGTCAGACTAATTGCATAATCCTGTTTAATACACGATGCCCGCGTTGAAATATTAAACTGTGACCGCCGCCAGGGACCGTTTACGGCCTGGCCCGTTGTTTTCCGTGCCGCGAATTTTACACCGACAGACGCGTAACTCAAACCGATGACGTCACCGCGCCGCACCACCGCCGTTGCTGCCATCATCATCGCCGGCGTCGCCACCATCATCGCCATCACCGGCGCCGCCACCGTCACCCATTCCCGTACCATCGTCGTCCTGTTCCTAGCGAAACGTCGACCGGCGCCGTCGCCCGTCCATGTTTGAAACAATGGACTCGATTAGTGTCATTTATATTTTCAACCGCAATGTGTTTCGCCGTTTCTCTCCGTGTTTGTGTGTTTTGTCACGTGTAACGTACGTAGCCGCTGTGTAACTGAGAATTTAGAACGCGGACGGTAATAAATGTCGCGGCAGTCCTCGGTTCTTTTCATTTACAATAATAACAAAAGAAGTTTATATTCCCTTCTTATTATTTTCATTAGGTGCATTAGCTCTTTTCGGAAATGAAATTTATATCGCTGTACAACGTGTACAGGGGTGAATTCATATTTGGAATGAGATGGAATATAAATTGTAACTTTTTATGTTTTCGGTTTGTCTATTAATATTTGTCTTCCCTAACCTGTTAGTATTATTTCATTGTTTCAGTTTTAATTTCGATTCAAATAATTATTAAATATTATATTCTTTGTTAACTTCATATGCTATTGAATTTATAAATTAATAGATTTTTTAAAAAAACTTATATGAATCACTCACATAAATATGAAATTAATTAAGGATTTATAAATGTATTGAAAATTATTTTAACAACAAAAAGGCTCTGACGATGATGGTATCGCCATCGAAATGTGCATCAGTCAACATTATTATAAACAAAAAGTAAACAATAAGTGATTGATTATTGAATACTTTATAACTATTGTGGTGTTGGGGATAAAAATTCATTTGTGTGTAAATGAATCCGCCACATTTCCAAAACAACAAATATCTTATTATTTATTATATATATATATATATATATATATATATATATATATATATATATTAATAGTGAAGGATAAGTTTTTTCAATAAGAGGATATAAATATGTTTAAACCGATATTTCAAGAATTTATATCTATAATTTTAATGTATGTTTAATATAGGGCCATCCAAATTTGACGCCTAGATTTGTGTTTTATTAAAAAGAAATTATACACGTTTTCTTATACACCACCCTATACATATTTTTCTTTTTATTAAAACACAAAACTAGGCGTCTCATTTGGATGGCACTGTATAACAACAATAAAAATGTTTAAAATATTTTTCCTTGATTTAAATATCATTAAAATTTATTTGTTGATTATTTTTGAAAATAGAAAAAATACATTCTGTTTTTTCTGAAAAAATAGGTTCATGTATGTAGTTTTAATCAACTAAGAGATGTTAAAAAAAACCTCATATACAATCGAATTTAGAGCAAAAGTACGTACGCACAATGTCCGGAAAATATTGACAGACACTTATGTAATAGGATTTCTTGACAGTCTTCTTTATAGTCGACGATCGTTTAGCAATGAAGCGAACATATCGAACGGCTTCGGCTGCACATAAAACTTAATGGATTAAAAAAATAAATAAAATAGCTGCTGGTTCCCCGGCCGCATTAAAAAATCACGTACGCGACGAACGCGATAACATCAAAATAGATTCTTTCGAATTTGTCTCGAACGTCTGCAATTTCCGCTATAAAAGACCGTGCTATTTGAGAAAAGATTATCACTCAACATCACCGAAAATAGTTGAGTAGAACGAAGTTATATAAATGACTGCATCGGTACGTTTTATTTTTCATCGGAACGACCTCTGCAGATCGGATCGAGATGTTTTAAAAGAGACGTCGTATCGTTTGTGCACGTGGCTCACAGAGTTAGTCTTTCTCGCGCAAAGAACGTTTCGACAAAGATTTTCGATTATAATAGCGAGCTATAGAATCAAACGCTCGTAGAGGATCCACGGCGTGTGTCGGATGTGAAATGTTATATGGACACGGTTTCATTTCCAATACAACGATCAACTTTCGGAGAAAAAAGGCTCGTTATATATATATATATATATATATATATATATATATCATCTGAAAAAACAGAAACAACACTCATTACTTTTTATCATTTTTATAAACTTCCCATATATCTTTTCTGAAAGACCAATTGACCATACAACAACTAATATTTAATACTTTTTCATTTTGTCTATAAATTTGTCTTGGAATTTTCATACGGATTAAATGTTTAAGATAGTGATTTTTATTTAAGGATAATTTAAATTTACTTAATATTAAGGGTAAAGTTTATGTAAATACATAAAACTTTGAAAGTTTGGGTATTAATTTACAACTTAATTGTATGGTCACATCTGTTTAATATTGAATCGATCGTAATTATATTTTATTGAAAATTATTGAGACATTATTATAGTCTATTGTAAACTTTCAATTGTACTACAGAGACAAATATAACCAAGTATAAAACATAATAGCAGTAGTGGAATTTATTAACTTGAAAATATGGTGTTAGTTGAAAATATCGCTTAAAGATAAATTTAGTTGAATTTAAATGTAGAAACATTTAAACTTTATATCTAGATATATAGAGTGGCCTAAATGAAACTAAGGAGTTTAGACATGCATTTACTTGCTTACTATTATTTAATATTCTTTATTAACCTGCAATCAGATAGAAAGTCAGAGTTTAAAAGAAAATAATTTCAAAATATAAAATTACAATCATTCTAATATATTATATTTATATTAAAAATGTTTACTCTTATTTTCATATAATTATCTATTATAATTTTCTATTTGTAATTATTTAAATCAGTATAAAATATAGTAATTAATTTTTAAGTAATTTTTTTTATATTTTTAATATTTGTTAATTGATAAAAAAAATATATAAGTATCTACATAATTATAAAATGGACAAAAATATTTTAGACTGACTTGTGACTGAAAATAAAAAATAGTTTTAACACACTATTGTTTAGGCAATGCAACCAATTCACATACAAGTAAAATGCCTATCTCAATACTACAATATTAAATAAAAAAAATTAATAATCATTTATTTTTATTTTATTCCCTAGTGAATATTTTAATAATCAATTCATCATGAAAGTCAAAAATTGTCTATTAATAAATCAGTATTTAAGAGCAGGAAGATTTAGAAATTGTATTTCAAGATTTAAATGTTATCTAAATTTTTCTTCATTTAATTTTTAGAAATATTGCTTATGGTACTTTATGACTAATTTTGAATTAAAGCTGTTTTATATCAGCTTTTTATTAATATATCGATTTTAATCAGAGATTTTAAAACTAATGTATTATTAAAAAAAATCTATTTAAAAATCTATTTCAAAACAAGATTTAGTCTCAAATATTGTACAGTAAATAATATAGTTAATTTAAGAAAAGAAAATAAGTACATAAAAAGCAGATTCGAAGAATAATAAACATTTAATATCATTTTTATTTGTTTAGTACTATAGGTAATTTATTTTATAATTCAACCATCCTATAATATTATTATGATCATAAAAATATTAATTAATGAATAATAAATGATTATTTAATATTTTTATTAAGTGTTGTGGTGGTGGATTGAATGGATATGTCGTTTTATTCTATTTAAAAATAATTATAAAACAGCAATTGACTTGTCTGATTAATTACATTAATTAAAAAAGTGTGTTTGCCTTTTAGAAGTTGTTGAGTTTATTATTTGTTTTGGAAGTGTGTCGAAATCAATTTCACAAAATTAATTATCATCCCAACATCACAAGATATTGAAAATTGTTCAATAATTATTAATTGTTCACTTTGTTTGTTTATAAATGCGAATTAGATTAAAAACAAACAAAGTGAAAAATAAATAATTATTTAACACTTTTTAATATATAATGGTGTTGGGGTGATAATTTATTTGTGTGAAAATATACAGTTTATATTTTATAAGGAAGTCTGTGTTTTATAAATTTATAATATATTGAATATTGATTGAACTTTTTATAAGAGTATTGAGTAGTTTATATTAACAGACAAGTTAATATAAATAAAAAAATATTATATTGTGATTTTAATTTTAAATCTTCTAGAAATAACTGAACGTTACTAATATTGAATATATAAGAAAAAAAAACATTCTTCGATATGCTTTTTCCAAAAAATAGGTAATTTTCTCTCCAGATTCATTTCGAGACGACACTAAAGAACATTCAGTTCTTTTTTACTGAAATGAACATTTACGACTACATAGAACTAAAGGTATATAAGATCAATAAACGATGCAATTACATTTGTTAACATTTCGAGAATACGTTCTTGTGCCGTCGGTGTTCTATCGAATAAATAAAGGGCCGTAGATCGTATCGTCGTATATTCTATGCCAAACAAGTTTGAGATTGAACTGGTGGTGTGTGATCAATAAATATACCATTGTGGCGGCGATTCACACGGCCATTCGGGTGAAAAGTGGCTTCGTCTACGTACAAAATATCCCATCGTGAAGACCATTATTGTGCGAGGTCCGATGTAAACAATTCACGGACTCGACACGATTTCTATTATCGGTTAAAGTAAACGGCGTTTTTCATTATCGGTAGACAGAAAAAAACAAATACTCACAATAGAATCTCAGTTCGAATTAAAATCTCTATTTCGTGTTTGTTTTTTTATATACAATATTTATTTTTGTTAATACAGAAATGTATATTTTTTCTTGTACCTTAATGGAATTAAATAATCAAATAATAAATATATTTCACTCTAATAAGTACGTACAGTAGCATGCATCACAGATAACATATTTTTTGTTGCATTAAGTATATTAAAAAGTAATGAATTATACATATGTGCTCTACAAATAATTATTAAAAATGTATGTACAATATATTGAAACATGGAATTACAAAAAAGTATTTTATATCTGTTATAACACTTTCAATAATTACAGCATAAGAAATATTACTTTTGTTTCATTTATATAAATATATATGTATACATATATGATGTGTTTTAAAAATCTTATTAGATGAAAAAAATATTTTTAAAAAAGTATAATAAATTTTAGAAAGAAAAATTAAAATATCCATAATTTCTTTTGTACAAAAAAAATTTAATGACTAAATTAGAACATATAAAATATATTTCTTTAATTAATAAGTAATTTTCATACCATAAAAGTTGAAATTATTTTTTATGAATTTTGAATGATATTTTTTTGAGAAAATAATTATTACATTTAATAATTTTTCACATACAATAAAAAATGTATAAATATCGTTGAAACATTTATATTATTCAGCAAATAAATAGAGAAGTTATTTTTTAGTCTTTTTCAGTACAGATGCTATTTATGATTTTAAAATTATTTAATTTTTTTTTTCAATTGCATATTGAATTTTTTTAATTAGAATTATTTTCAACATTTTTTCCTGGAATAATTTAATATCCTTGAAGTTTTATTTGTTTATTTTTTTTATAAAAAATCAATTTTGGAAAAATATATTATCTTATAATAGATTCATTGAAAAGAAATTAAGTTAAAGACAAAATAAAAAACGTAGTTTACCATAGTAAATTAAAAATAAATTAAAGAATAAATTAAAATATTCTTTTAATGTATAATTACTAATTAATATATTATAATTTCATTAAATCATTTTTTTTAATTAATTGTTATGAAATTAATTATTTTAGCAATATTTTTAATGTAGAATAATTTTTATTTAAAGTATAATTTTTACTTTCAAATTGTTTATTACTGTTGCTAAAATATTTTTTTAATTTCATTATCAATTTTTATTCTTATAAAAAAACATTATTTAGGGTCATCCAAATGTGACGCCTAATTTTGTATTTATTTAAAAAAAAACTATCCATCACATTTGGATGACTTATTGTTAATGAATAAAGTAAAATTATTTTTATCTAAAATTTAAACATTCTTGAATAAATTTTATTGATTGAAATATTTAAAATGGAAATTATATAAATAACATATTTTTTTCTTCTAACTTTTACTTTCAAAAATACTATTAGTGAAAACTTCCAAGAAATTTATCTCCTTGATTTCGTGTGAAAATTCTAACCATACACTCAGTTATATTCTTTCTGTTCCTACGTATAAAGTTTAGTACTACTTTCATAACAAACGCTGCTTTTTCATAACAGGATTAACTAGCGAAATGTTTAACAATAATTTCTTAGCTCATGGTAAATTACTCAATTATTTAATAGCTTGTTTTCTTGTACAAGGTTTTTATCCAATAAATATTTAATTAAATTTTCTTAGAAAAATAATTCGTTTCACTTTCTATAAAATTTCATATGTTTAAAGCATCTAGTACTTATGTCAATAATAATATTTTTTTAAAAAAATAATTATTAAATTTAGTAAATAATTATTAAATTAGTGTCTTATTAATGAATTCTTAAAATTTATATAAAATGTTATACTTATTTTAAAAATAGTAGTTAATATAATTATATTCATAAATATATCAAGCTGACACTCAACAAGTATGGCATATAACTTGTTGAGATTTACTAAATATAATTTTTATTGGATTATTACTCAACTTTTTAAGTACTAAGATTGGTTAACTAATTAGTGAAAAATATGAATATATTTTCGACTTTATATCCCAAAATTATAAGGACTTATATACATATATATATGTATGTATGTATGTATATATGTATATTCAAATGTTCGTAGAAAATTTATGAAAACCATTTGATTAACGATAGTCGAATTCCATTCTCCAGACTCATATCTTGAAGTTTTCAGCTTGTATATCTATAGAAAATATGTCTCTCTCTTGGCTATTATAAATACAAGGGTCTCACTGAAAGTTTTGTAAAGCAAAAAATCAATTTAGTTGACATCGATGACATTAATGTACATTGTATGTTTTGCTTCGAATGCCTTCTTTTCTTTAAAAAAAAGTTTGAAAAGAACGATCGTAGTTTAAAAAAGATTATTTCTAATGGAACGTTCATTTATTCTAATACCGTTTTTTTATATTTTTGTATATATTCAATTAATGAAAATGATCGACATAGTATTATTAACTGAATTATTTTGTGTTTAAATATCTGAGTTTATGATTTAAATATATAACGAAAATTATTTTTAGCTTTTAATTTTTTTATTTACTCTAAAATGTATTAATATAAATAAAATTAATAATGAGAATAACAAATATGTTTATATATTGTAAATATTTTTAACTGTATTTTTATTGAAAACAATTTTTGATTTAACACTTTATTTAAAACGAATAAATAAATTATAAAAAAATCTTCTTAAACTGATGATATAATTTTTTCCGATTATAAAATAATGTCGAAATTTTATTTATAATTTATTTATATGAAATTACTTTTTATAACCATGATAATCATTCATCAATGTATTAAATATATATAACATATTTTATAAATTTTTTTTAATAGAAACTATTGAATCGAAACTCAGTTTTAATTTTGTCATTAATCCATAATCAAACATAAAAAACCTTTTTGTACTCTTTTGTGGAAAATGCGTTAACACATCAAGTATTTATAACATTTTAATTATGTTTCTCTTTGTAGTAGTTTTTGTTTATTTGTATAACGAAATAAATTTATATAAACAATAAAATGTTTCAAATATTTAAAAAGTCAACAAAAACATGAATTCATTAAATAATTTGTGTTTGTGTTTTTGTAAACATATTTTTGTTTAATGTACAAACTTTGTTCATTAATTTTTTATATAAATTATATTTTTTTAATTCATATTTAAATATTTATTTTTTTAAAAAAACTTATCAATTAATTCTATAAATGATTTAATAATACAAGGGAAAAATTAGACACCTATTGAATTTAAAAATTTAGATGGAATTTTTCTTAATATTTCAAACTTTTCTTGTGAATCTTTAACTACTCATCTCATATAAATTTTTTAATAGTTTGTGATTATTTTTTTTAAATATGATTTTTGTTTATTATTTAAATTACTTTTTAGTATTTTTTTACTATATCAATATTTGCAAAAGCTGTTATTTTTCTTTCTTAAAAAATAAATAGAAAAATATTAGATAATTATAAAATTACAAATTCATATTTATTTTATGTAAATTTAATTCTCTTTTCATATACACACACACACACACACACACACACATATATATATATATATATACATATTTGTGTGTAAATAGGAAAAAACTGAAAATGTTATAAAGGAATTAATTAATTTCAAAATATAAATAAAATCTTACTAATTTAAAAATATAAATATATATGTGAATAAAACAAAAACGTATATATTTTTTTGGAATTAATGTACTTCGTTTCATGCTAGAACATATAAATCATTTCGATAAATTCTTTTACCAAATCGAAACAATAAAATCGAAGAAAAATCTTTAATAGAAAATCCACATATAAGGAAAAACACTCTGAATGTAAACATTTCACGTGTACGAGCCACTTTCCTCTATTTACAAGCAATACTTATTTCGATTGAAAATGCGACTCAATCTCCAAAGGGGTATAGGTTCGAGACTCTGTCGCGTAGTAAATAAATGTGCATTGAAACACGTGTGATTTATTTTCCTGCACGTGTGAAAAGTGACTCCGCGCGCGTGTTTAAGTGCATGTGTGTATGTTCTTCTGTAGTTATATAACCTCTCTTATATATACACCCTCTTGTACACACACACAAATATATACTTATATAGTTAAATATATTTGTGTGTGTGTACATAAGTGTGTAAACGTATGTAGGTGTCTATGTGTTCTTGCTTTTGTGTATTTGTAAGAACATGAGATTGTTTGTGTGTGTGTATGTACGCGTGTGCGTTGCAACAGTTCCCAACAGAGAAGTTTTCTGAAGAAACTACTTGTAGAGAGATCTCCCTGTTAACAGTGGGTACTACCAACTTTATAAGAGGGTTGCTTGTAAAGGGTAGTGAGTTAAGTTAGGGTGTCTGTGTATAAATGTGTGGAAGAGTGTACGTACATTATATATATATATATATATATATATATATATATATATATTTGTTTGTGTGTGTGTATGCTGTTAGCCGAAGGGTTTTCCACACGCAGTTTTCTACCATCATCCATTCACATGCGACGTTTTCGTCTCTAAAACGACTCTTTGACTCGGGGGCATTTTAATCCCGAACTTTTACTAACATATGGTACGTTCTCAAAATTCAATATGCCAGGAGTTTGTTTAAAAGAGATTTTTTTCTCTCGTCGTTGTTGTTTTCTTTTAAAACACGACTCGTGACGCGAGTTTCAGAATTATTTTATAATAATAAAAGGAAATAACTTGATATATTATCTATTATCTTTTGATTTCAACGATTCCATCATTTTCCTGAACGAGTTTACTAATAAGGTTTTTGGTTCAATAGAAAATTTGAAACAAAGTAAATTTATATTTATATGTGTTATTATTGAATATAAATACTTTTTATATTCAGAATTCTCTATTATTATATATTAATTGATTTATAAGAAGATTTTTCTTTATTAAATTTTAAATCGTTTTCAAGATTAAAATTTTAATCTTTAATACAATCATTTTTCAGATGAAAACTCTACTTTTTGGAATTTAATGGCAACTCTTAACGATATAATTGCATAGATTTTAATTATAATGATGTGAATATTAAAATTATTATTAACAAAAAGTGAGTATTAAGTGATTATTGAATCATTTTATTGAATTTTGTAGTGTTAGTGAATAAATATAAAAATAATGTAGTATGTATATTTAATTCATAACGAAAAAATATTTTTTTAATAACATTGCTTAATTTTAATACGAATTACATATTTGTTTCAAATGACAATTATATAATTTAAAAAATATAAGAAAATATTTTTGCTATATATATATATATATATATATATATATATATATATATATATATATACGAATTGAATAATAGACACATCAGTCAACTCTATATACTTGCATTAAATGTACAAAGTACTTTTTTACAGATTGATTTTTTCTACAAATTTATAAAAAATTCTGTTGAAAAACCTAATACAAATCAATCCTTTTTAAAAATATTCACCATAATACAATGAATATTTTTTTTTACTAATTATATATATATATATATATTAATTATCGGCTCCATAGACTATTTAAGTCCTTTGTCTTCTGAAATTTTCTTCGCGTCTTGTCCGAGATTTGTTTTCAAGTTTGTTGAAAGCGATTTTCAATATGCAGGTTATCAGCCCACAATACCTTAGTCCAGTGGTGGTAATACCACTTTATGGTTTTGTGGAACAGCCATTCTCCCTCCCTCGTCTGTCGTTGACCCTGATTCCCACTTGGATTGGAACCTATTCTTCCTCAGGATTTTTCAGGTTAACGGGATCCACCACTTGAAGGTGAGGGTAGGGATTGGATAGGAAAGGCTAGGTGGAGTTACTTAAAGGTGACACCATGTTGTCCGCCTCACTATCCCCTTTGGATCTTATATATACATATATATATATATATATATATATCATATACAGTGAAAAATTATTTACTAAAAACACTAGAAACATTTTTTATGTTCATAGTTCTCTATATTACATTTTTAAGTTTTGGTGAATTGCTTTTGAAAAAACATATTCTTTTTTTATTGTTGTTCGTATATACGAAACTAATAAATGTTATCTACATGAAAGAAAACATAAATTTCATTATTGATAAATTAATATTTTTTCATATAGAAACATTGATATTATTTAATTTCAAATTCCAGTAAAAATATTATTCAAGAGAAGAAGTTCTCTACGTAGGGACTTCTTTGTGACGATTTATACACAATTTCACCTACTATGAACATTTTGAAAAATTGCAATTATTCAACGAACACGTAGACAGTAGACACATTTTCCACAAAACGTAACACAGAAAATTAAATATCACTGAACATAACAGGTACAAAGCGCAATTATCAAACGCAAAAATATGACTCAACCCTCGTCTCGACTGTACTTTAGCTTTTATCTCATTCCATAAGTTGCACGGGAGACGCGATAACGACAAAAAATTAACATCAAAGAAATCTTCGAGGGGAACGGAGAGATGCGTGACCGTAAATGAAAAACGTGTTCCACGATCCGGCCTACAGGGTATCATCAAAATTGTCATAATTAACTTTTAGAATATTTTTCACAGAACTCGCCGACGGCGATCACTGAGCGACATACAATTCGCACCACTTTGGCAACGATAAATGAGAGATATTACTGTGAAAATATGGGATATTTATACATGAATATATATACCACATTAATTTACTATTCTCAGTATCACATTTATCTCCTTTTACAATATATTAAATAAAAATTTATTATAGAAATATATTTATAAAAAGGTTGGCACGATACATATTTTTAAATAATAATTACAAAAAATATAATTATTTTATTAGAAAAATTTCATTAGAAACTAATAAGAATTATTATTCCAATTTTTTGGACATAGATAAATATCGAATTAACACAAGTGCTAAAATCTCTCATAATATTTTCCTACTGGTAAATAACAGAAAAGAATAAATAAGTAACAAGATTATAAGCTAGAAAACAGTTAATTCGAATTAATATTTGTTTTTATTTTGATTTTCTAATATAAACATTTAAATGTGGAAAAATAATATTTTTTAAAACATTATCATTTGGATTTCATTATTTTTATTCTCCAATTTTTCAAATAGAGTTCTATTTTTTCACTGAAAATATTTATTCAGTACATTACTAAACATTTTAAATAAAAATCCTAATTTTTTAATAGATATAATTTTTTTTCGAAGTTTTGAATTTTTAGTAAACTTAAAATAATGATCAAAAGTTTGTTTTCAACTATAAAAATTACATTTTCTAATAACTAATGTTATTTTTACCATAAAATAAATATTTTCTATCACAATAATCGATTTATAATAAAAAAGATTGATTTATAGTAATTTTTAAAATTTTCAATTTTTAAGCTCAAAAAAACGACGACCTATAGTATGGAAAATTTTATGAAAAATAAACATTTTTCAAAATCAATTTTCTCTATCTAAAATCAAAGATCAGATATAGAATAATATGAATCAGTAAATAAAATTATTTTTTTTAACAAAAAACGAATTTTATCTAAAGAAAACTTTGATTTTAATAATCAGTCAATATTTCAACCAAAAAATCATTATCTTTTTCCAGCTAATATTTATTATAGCAGATTCAATTTTTTATAATAAGAATACCTATACAAAGTATTATTATGAATTTCGAAACAGAATTATATTATTTTAATTAAAGTAATATTTTATTTTTGAATTTTCGAATTTCTAATAAAGTTAAAAAAGGATCAAAAGTCTATTTTCATTCATAAAAATTTTATTTTCTTATAACTAATATTCTTTTTACTATAAAATGATTATTTTCTGTTACAGTAACCGAATTATAATGAAAAATATTGATTTATAGTGGTTTTTAAAATTTTTAATTTTTGACCTCAAAAAAACCACGACCTATAGTATGGAAAATTTCTCGAAAAATCAACATTTTTGAAAAGCGATTTTTTTCTTCTAAAATCAAAGTTATCATATGAAATAATGTGAATCTAGTAATTAAAAATTATTTTGAGATTTCAAAAACAGGTATTTATTTATTAAACCAAAAAATGTTTGAATTAAAAAATTATGATTTTCAATTAAATGGAGGAGAAAAAATATGATTCCTTTATAAGATCATAGTAATTTTAAGTCTGTTAACATTTTATGTACAAAAACTAGTGAAAAATATATTAGTTAAAAAATTTGTAGTATCAGATGTTTTTTTTAGTATTTTTATTTCAGTTAGTAAAATTTTCACTTTGTTTTTCTTAAAATTCGTTACAAAAAATTCTCTTTATTCACAAAATGAAGTTGGAATTCAAACATTTATTTATTTTTTAATGGAAATACGAACGTAATAATAGATCCAAAAAACATTCTATTCACTAAAAACATTCATTGTTTTTTCTCAAAAGAACCCATTTCACAGGTTGTACATTTTTAAACTTGAATGTTAGAATCATACCTCTTCACTATACAGATGATACATATATCCGTGACGATTTTCCGCGAGAAAAACGTCCGTGATAATTAATTAAAGAGACCGAAGATAAATATTCATGAAAAACGAGATCGAGAAAACCTCTCCCTAATCGACCGTGATGTCATGACGGCAGGCCATCTGCTTTGATATCGTATATTTGCCTACAAATTACCATTTACGTTGATACAGACCGGTCGAGGGACAGACGACCGCGTGTGTATGTATCTATATATGTATGAGTATATATCTACCGAAGACACTGGAAACGAGGGCGTTAATAGTGTTGATGTTTCAATCATTCACCCTGTTTTCTTAACCGTCTACAAAGATTCATTCTCACATCTTTAAAACAATGGGGGAATTGTATCAGTTATGTGTTTGATGTTCATCCATTGAGAACAAATATGACTTAAAATATATGGTCATCCAATTATGACGCCTAGATTTGTGTTTTATTAAAAATAAACATCTGTATAGTTCCTTTTGTTTCAATAAAACACAAATCTAGGCGTCATAATTGGATGACCATTATTTTAAATTTTATTCTTTATATATGAACTTTAATATTTAAGCTAAATAAATATAATTGTACTTATCGAAAAATTCGATAAGATGGTCATATATAAATTAAAATATTATATATATATATAATATAAAAATTTATATTTGATGTTTTAATTATCAAAATTAATTGAAAAGGAAAAAATGCAAAAATTGAATTATTTATGTTTCGTAAAAAAGTCGTTTACGTTTCATGTAATTAATTATAAATTATTATAAAAATGATAACCTTTGATCAGAGGCAGTGTTAGTCATAATGAGTACTTTGTATGTTAATTCTAAAGAATAATATATCTGAGGAAAATAAATGTCATTATAATTGTTTGTATATTTATATCTTTTAATATATATATATATATATATATATATATATATATATATATATATATATATGAAGAATAAAAAATTAATATTAGGAATAACAAAGAGAGATAGCAAGAGAACTGAATGGATCAGAAAAAGTTATGAACTTTATAACAAGTGACGAGTTTGAATTGAAAAAGGTAGATTATATAACAAGAATAGAAGTCCATCGATAGACAAGATTAATTATTGATTGACAACAAAGAATTATAAAAAAAATCAAAAAGAGATTCAAGGATGAGTAGGACAAGCACAAAAGAAAATTCGTCAGAATGAATTAAAAAAGAAAAGCATTGGATTGGTAAAAGTAGAAAGTTACGAAAGAGATTTTTATCTAGTAATGGATATCAAGAGGCTGATGTTGATAATGGTGATGCTAAAAAGGGAAATAAATCAAATTATCAATACAGAAAATAAGAATTTTCTATTTTTAGTTGATAGGGAAATCTTTATAATATATAGAGTGGAATTAATTCTTTATTTATGAAATAAAATTAAAAATCTGTAAAAAGTATAAATTGTTTTAAATATTGGTAATTTATATTTAAAAAAATATTGAAAGAAATATATGATAAAATTAATCAAAGTATGAATCAAATAAAATGAAAGTAAGACTAAATTAAGATTTTATAACAAAAAGGTTTTGACGATGATGGCATCATGCATTATTACTAATTTTTCAAATTTTTAATTTCTAAACTGTGGGTTTTAAAAATTGACATTTTATAAAAACAACTACAAAATAATACATATTAGAAGATTAAAACCCATTTTAGAATTTTATATAAAAAATTATTTATTTATTAAATCAAACAATACTTAAATTAAAAAATCACGATTTTCAATATAAGTATTGAAATATTTAACACGAATGAATTTCTAATCCCACACCACAATAGTTGTTAAAGTGTTCAATAATCACTTATTGTTCACTTTATTTATA
The DNA here is from genome assembly GCA_029203775.1 of Neoneuromus ignobilis. Taxonomy (NCBI): domain Eukaryota; kingdom Metazoa; phylum Arthropoda; class Insecta; order Megaloptera; family Corydalidae; genus Neoneuromus; species Neoneuromus ignobilis. The sequence goes on along the minus strand of CP092090.1, from coordinate 3,761,970 downwards.
AATATATCGACTGATGCATTTCGATGGCGACGAAATCACTTTATATACTTTTAATATTACTTGTGATATTAGGGTTAAAAATTTATTTGTGTTAAATCATCCACAGTTCCAAAACAACAAATATTGAAATATTGTTATTTATGTTATTGAATAATGGAGTATACAAGTATATAAATATTTTTAAAATATATATATGTATTTAAAATTTTATTCCGAATAAAAAAATATCTAATTAACTAAAGAAGGAATAAATTATTTTACAAAATGTCTAAATTAACTACGTTCAATTCCCTGCAGACAATAAAATATTTAGTAGGTTAATTGAGCGTTACCTGTACACAAACATTTATTTATATACATAGAAAGTTTATAAAGGGGAGACAATGAACATGGAAATCAGACAATTCTCAAACAACATTTCTTGCCGCAAATCACAATTGCCGGACATAAATAACCGCCGCGCCGTCCACTAGTGAAGCAAACTAGTACACTTTACATGAAAGCTCCGTTCGCGTTTAATGAGCTACGATGTCAATATAAAATTTATAACGGTAAGTTTGTAAAGCGCCACCTGCGTTTGCTCAACGAACGCGAACGTATAAATTAATCAGGTTATATATATATATTTTTTCGGTTATATTCACACCGGCGTGCACTAGTAGTTGTTCTCTGCCGTGGAGCTAATTTCGTAGGACTTGTTTTATGGCCCATTACGTTCTGTTCAAGAAAAATTTCCGTAATTGTTTCACGGCACTTTTCACAGTAATGTCTACGAGATGAATTATTTACGATAGATTTTTTTTACATTCTTCCTTGTTTGCCGAGCTTGTTCTTTTCTTTCAACGAGTATCGATATTTATTGTGTGGGCTGTTTTCTCTTCGCTTTCAAATATTGTTTTTAACATGTTATAATAGTTGACGTGTGTGTAAACTAATTTCAAAACCATCAAAAAAATTGTATTCGCTACGTCACTATCTATATATATATAAACTATATATATATATATATATATATATATATATATATATATATATATTAATATTTACATTTCTATAATTTAATTTTCTATGATAAATGTTCAAACTTGTTTTTGTGAAAATGTAATCTATATTTCATTTAAATAAAAATAGAATATTTCAGACAAAAACAAATAATTTATTGATACTGCATTATACAAATATCTATTTACTTATTTTATTACAAAAAATAATGTTGAGTGGGATGGAGTAGAATTTTATATGAAAATTAAATTTCATGTGAAAAAAACATTAACTTTTAAAAATATTAATATTTCTATTTGGAAAATATTTCTGTCAAATCCGAAAATTGTGTTAGGTTTTCGAATTATTTCATTTTAAAATAATGTTATTTTTTAAAACAAATTCAATTTATTTCTATTTTTTAAAAATAAAAAATATTTAAACAAAAATATGTGTTTATAGGGTGTTTCAAATAAGACTGAATGATAGTAAATATGTCTAAACCTTTTAGTCTTATTTGAGCCACAATTTATTTAGAATAAAACTTTTATTTTTTCTAATTATTTAATATAAATAGTAGTAATTTCAATTTTATATTTATATAGATTGATTCGAATGAGATTAAAGGATAGTAAGTAAGTAAGTAAATATATGTCTAAACCATTCAATCTTATTTGTGTTACCGAACATATTTTTTTATTAAACAATTTTCATTTCTTTAATTATATCAAGTAATATAACTGTAATATTTATTGTAGTATTTTTAGAAAAAAAGTTAAAAATTACAATAATAATTTTCTATCTTAAAAAAATACTTCATTTTCATTTTTCTACTTATATAATTTTAGATTTTAATTATGATATTTTAAATATTTCAACAAAAAACTATACTTTTAGAAAAGACTAGAGAAAATTAAAGAAAACAATCTATATTATAAAGAATTAAAGAAACCAATATTTATCTCACATTATTTTTTTTATATACCAGTTATAATTTTCATGTTCTAAATTAGTTTAAACCTAGTATTAATTAAAATTATATATATAGCAGTTTTTACCATCTTATAAAATATATTTACATAAAGTTCTAACTAATATTCTTATTAGAATAATTAAAATAGAACATACATTTTAATTACAAGTTTAATTATTATTCTTATCTACACTTCGTCACAATGAGTGCTGCATTATTATCAGAACGTATATATAGTTAATTTAATAATATTTTATACTGTTATTATATTTTATATACATGTATAGAAATATATATATATATATATGTGTGTGTGTGTGTGTGTGTGTGTGTGTGCGAAGAGAGAGAGAGCAAGACTAGCAAAAATAATTAAACAATTTAAATAGACGACCAAGTAAAATTGCCTAGTTTTATACATATATGCACACACATATAAACACACACACACCTATATATATATATATATATATATATATATATATATATTAGATTACTAAAAAGGCTCTGTCTCTTCTGAGATTAAAATAGGAACGTTTGTATTTTTTACTTAAAATAACTTTATTCATCACAATATTTTTCTTTACATTGTTTTAGCCTTTCATAACTAGAAGATAAACTATAAATTCCATTTCTGTATAATTTAGAATTTTTATTTTTATAAAATTGAAAAAAAAACTTTTAATGCTATGCAACTACTAAATTCTTTACCATGCATATGATTATTTAGCCAAAGACAAAAAATGTAGAAATTAGATGATATATCTGGGGAATATGGCTGATAAGAGAAAATGTGTAAATCTGTGCTAATATTTGATTTTGTATTTTTTTTATTCTGTTTTTTAATTTATTAATAATTAGACCTAATAATGCAATTATAAACAAATAAAAGAAAAGAGAAATATTAAAAGTTTAATAAAATATTAAAAAAATAAAAACGAAAATCGAATCTCTTTATTTCATGAAAATAAAATTCTAATTATATTTCCATAACATATTTTCAAATTTTATATCAAAATGTATAAAAATTTAATGATGACGAGAATATAGTTTCATATTTCCTTAACTTTGTAAAATGTGCATTGTATTATACAAAATCTTGAACGCTTGTTCTGCACTTTTACTGCATTATATATATATATATATATATATATATATATATATATATTTTTATATATACATATATATATTTATGCGCGAATATAATATCCTTGCGATTTTTAACTATTTTCGAGAGATATGTTTGTATAACTGTTATAATTACTTTTATGAACTATGCTAGCCGCTTAGTCAGATTTACATAGCTGTTCTCGTCGATTGTTCTCGCCGCAAAACTGCTGTACCAACATAATATTATTATAGCGTTTTCGTGGTACGGAAAGGACGTTGTAATGTCATGAATTTAGAGGAAATTTAGATTATCTAATTTCATTTCGTAACTTGAATTACACTCGGTTTCAACGAATTTCGGTTAGTTTACACCGCCACTTAACGTTCGCAGTAATAGGATGGTTCTTTTTAAACAAAATTTCAACTAGATCATTCGCTCGAAATTGAAATTAACATTTTTGTCGTTCAACTGCTGAGTAGTAATTTATACAATGGAAATTTTGCAAGATGGATTCAATTTAGTGAAGATAGTTTCGTCGGTAGAACTCGGTTTAATGGTCGTATTTTTTTATTATATGTACGTTTAATAAATGATGTGTATATTGAAATAACGTATATTTTTCAAAAAATCGATTTGTATCAAAAAAATCTTCAGAAAAATTAATTGTTGAGTATTAAATATTTCACTAAGATTTAATTTGTTACTAAATGCGATTCAGAGACAAAAACAAATTATTTCTATATTATAAATACCTCTAATTTAACATAAATATTAATGAAATTTTTGAATTTGATTGTCAATTGAAAAATTTAAAACCATTGTACATCTTAAGACTTTATTTGTAATTTAATGTTGAATACCTATCGAGTTTCCAAATTGAGGACTTAGTATGAGGGCTGCAACCTCATTTCTTAAAAAACAATTATCATTGAGCTGTAATATTTTAATAAAGGCCTAGGTTTTACATAGAATTTAGCACCTTAATTAACTTATCTAATAATATTTACAGTTTTTCCACAAATATCAGATTATTGAATAAAAAATGTTCAATGTTTAGCCTACATTATTAATTTATCAATATTATAAAATGAAATTCAGGAATTAAATTTAAATTTGAAATAATAAATATGAATTGAAATTTGTGTAATAAAATATTTTTTTCGATTATTTTCATATATTTTTTTAGTTAATTATCTGGAAAAAATGTAATACAACTTCTAATAAAATTTAGTGATATAAAAATACTTTGTAGGGTATTTTAATTTCGTTCCTCTAAATTTAAGGAAATTTTAGTTATTATTTTAAAAATTCCAATTTTTTGGTTATTTTTAAATATTTTGGGAGATGTAATAATGCAATTGAATCAAACTGTTTTTTTCTATCTGAAAAAAGCATTAAAATAAATCTCAATATGAACTAATAAAATTGATGGTTTATAACAATTAAAATAATATTTAATTTTTTTTTGGATTGTTTTATATATTTGTTAGAATTTTATTCTATTAGAAATAATCCTAGAAAATTGCAAACGAGTTCTAGAAAAACTATATTTCTTACATGCGAAAAAAATGATCTGAAACGAAAACAAGTTTTTGTTCTTTAACAGCGTTAAGTCATAGAAAAGGTTAGACGTGATATAAAACAACAGTGTTTATAAATAAGACACGAAAGTATCTGAACACGAAACTCGAACTTTATACAACACAAAAAACAAATAAAGCCCGCAAATAAAAAAAACCGGTCCTATATATGAAAATACAACAATAGAAAGATATAACGTACATTTGATACGAAAATACTAGCCATTGTGTGTATATGACTTGTATGTCGGGAATTTACTGAAGACAAAATAAGCGCAACGAACCGCTTGAGGTCGCCGTTCTATCGTAATCTATGTTATTAACCGTACTAGCGGTCGATAGTATATCGTCTTTGTGCTGCCATAATATTGTTATCGTACTGTAACATTTTCCGTAGTTCGGATCTCGCAGTTCGCAACACAAACACACACACATACATACACACATATGTGCGCTTTACCGATAACATGTGTTCGAATCCAACTATCGCATGCATATTTTGTTGCACGTAACTCGGATACATATTCAAGGATGTACAAGTCGAGACGGATTATTACGATGTACGGATGTTACATACAGAATGTCTTGTACATGTTTTCTCATATTGTTTACGTTTATTGCATGTTTAATTTATTGATTTATATATATATATATATATATATATATATATATATATATATATATGTAGAGAGAGAGAGAGAGTCATCCAAATGTGACGCCTGGATTTGTGTTTTATTAAAAATAAACTATACACATGTTTCTCTATACACCACTCCTTCACTTATGTTTCTTTTTAATAAAATACAAATCTAGGCGTCACATCTGGATGACCCTATACGAGGGTCATTTGATAAATTTATTTATTGTTTAATTTAATTAATTAATTTAAATAATTTTTTCAATTTAGTTTTTCTTACTTTTTACCATACTTATAAAACAACCCTCGTATGTTCATTTATGGTAGTGAAACATGAATCTAAAATTCTAGAATAATTGAGTAAATTTAAATAATGAATATTATAATTATTCCAAATATTTAAATTAAAATTTTGAATTAAAAACAATATCTATATGTTTCATATTATCAGACAAATAACTGCTTCTAAACAAATAATATATTTGCATTAGAACAGAATGTTGATTATTAATCGTTGATACGTACTCGTATAGAATATAATTCGTTTCCGTATCCTCTGGGATTGAACACTCGACCGAATTTAAGTAAATCACGTCAGTTTGGTAAAATTATAACCGAAAGAAGTGCACGGAACGCAATAAACATAAAATACGCACGGGAAAAATACGCCCGGAGCTTTTTCCACTCCCCACGTATCTAATATTCACACAAAACATTCAAACAGAAAAAAGCTCACGAAACAAATATAATCGTAACTCGAAATAATCAGATCCGATGTAACACATTTCCGGTGGAAATTCAAATATACATTCTGTGTGCCGCCCTCGTTCACCTCCGCGGCGTTTCACGGTCGCCCCTTGTCTCACACTTGAACGCCAGCACTCGGTCGACTTTCAAAATTTAATTTCAGGTTACGCGTGTGCACGCCGCGCGCACTACTTTTTCGCGACCTGTATGACACACCCTCATACCACTTATATATATATATATATATATATATATATATATATATATATATATATATATCCTCCCTCTAGAAAAGAAAAACTTGTTTGGTTTTGTTCCTTTAGTTTTGAAAGTAAGATATATGTGGTGATTATGGTTGAGACGTCGACTCCCCCTCTTTAACGCACTTCTCACAAGTCACATAGAACGGTATCGAAAAAAATGTATATCATTTGAGGAAAAGCCTGTTTTTCAAGAAAAAAATATTTTTAGTTCACCTAAATGGATTCGTTTTATTTTATTTTAAAATATATTTACAGTTTATGATCCGACTAATATATTAACCCTCAAAATAGTAATTAATTTTCCAATACCATGCCTAAAGGGACGAAATCAGTGGGTTGAGAATAATAAAAAAAATATAAATATATATTTATAAAATAAATTTGGTATATAATTTAGTTAATATATAAAATATATTTATTCAGTTTTATCAAATGAACACTTGACCCAGCAACATAAAATTTTATAAAATTATTCAATAATCATCTATTGTTTACTTTATTCAATTTTATAATATTAATACTTATTATAAAATAGAGATTAAATAATTTTATAAATTTGATGATGTTTAGGGTCATCGATTTATTTGTAAATCGATATAAATAATAATTTAAATAATTATTAACATTTACTAAATCATTTATAATAATTTCATTTATAATAATTTAAATATTACTAAATCATTTATAATAATTTAACAAATAAATCCAGACATGTCTATATTTAAAAAAAATTTGAACTTTTTTTTAAAAAAATCTGTTTTAGATTTAAATAGTGTATAGGGTCATTCAAATGTGACTCCTTGATTTGTTTTATAAAAAAAAATTATACACATGTTTCTTCTTAATAAAACACAAATCTAGGCATTATATTTAGATGACCCTATATTTATTAAATGTAGATATTTTAAGTTTTCTTTTTACCTACACTGAAAATAAAATTACATCAATAGGATTAACCAAAGATTTGAAAAATTATTGTACACTTAAAAAACATATATAATGACCTAAACATAAAAAAGTCCTCATATGATCTGACATAACCTATCCTGGATGCACAAAAAAAATCATTATGGCACACTGACCGAAAAAAAATCATTTTTACTCCGATTAAATTATTCATAAGCTTCGAAATAAATATAAAATAAAACACACGTCGCTCATTTCTATGGAACACGTCGAAAATGACATCGTGCAGCAGCACTCGTATTGTATATGTGGTTTTACGCAATATTAAATCCATGCATATTCATGAGAATCTCAACGCGGAGCAGTTGGAAGTTCGGCTGGCACGTGGCGTCGGCAAATCGAATCAAATTGAACGGAAAATGAATTCAAATAAAGGCGTGAACAAGCTGCTACAGTAATGTACTCGTCACAGAGATCTATGTATACGTCCGACGATCATTTTTTAATATATATATATATATATATATATATATATATAGATATAAATGAAATAATAAGTTGAAAACATTTATGAAATTTTCGTCTATTGTTCATTTTGTTTGCCTTTAAAGTTCAATATAAATAAATATATATATATAAATATGTATATATGTGGGTGAGTGGGTGGTTGTGTTGATGAATATGTAGGCGGTTGAGTGGTTGTGTATGTATTTATAACTAACAAATTTAACTCATATGAAATTTTGTGTTTTGAAATTATTTTTAAACTGAAAATAACCTAAAAAACCTTCAAAATATCAACATAGATCTTTTTTTAATAATAGTCAATAATAATTATTCCATTTAATTCACTGGCTTTTTTAATACATTAGCATAATAAAAAAATAAAATATACAGATAGTTGAAAAAGAAAAAAATCTCTTTGTTAATTATCTATTTATCTAATTTCTAATGCTTACTTTTTTGAAATGAAGATCCAAATTGTTCATTTCATATATTTAAATGCTGTTACAGAACAACTAAATCCGAATCATTTCTAAATTAGAATTGTGTACTCGGGTGATTATAAAATGTTAATTTTTATTTTACACAAATGAATTTTAACCCCAACACCACAATAATTTAAAGTGTTTAATAATTACTTATTGTTCACTTATTCTTTATAATTATATCGGCTGATGCATTGAACAGAAAGGCTCTGACGATGATGGCATCGCCATCGAAATGCATCAGCCGATATAATTATAAATTATATAATTATAAATAATAAGTGAACAATAAGTGATTATTGAACACTTTAAATTATTGTGGTGTTGGGGTTAAAATTCATTTGTGTAAAGTGAATCAGCCACAGTTCCAAAACAACAAATAGTTAATTTTTATGTTTAAAAATATAATAAAAAATATTTTATTGAAATTGGTGTATATTAAAATTATGTAGAATGGTGTTGAAAAGTTATTAATTAATATTTGGAAATATGTTTTGAAAATATAAGGCCATCAACATGTGACGCCTAGATTTCTTTTATTAAAAAGAAATAAAATAAATTATACATATGTTTATTTTTAATAAAACACAATGATTTGGTTGACCTTGTATATATATATATATATATATATATATATATATATATATATATATATAAGAAAAATTTATAAATGGGTATAAGCAGGATATATAACAAGAAGTAAATACAATAGATGGATAAAAATATTGTAGAGTAGTGGCCAAGAGACATAAAGAGAGTCAGGAAGAGACTTTATCAAAGATGGAAAAATTATATTGTAAAGTATTATGGAAGCGAGTAGTGGATGAGATTATCTGCGAAAAAGAAACAATGAAAGAACCTTGAGAAAATATTTAAGACATTCGATAAGGCTTTTGCCCAACAGTGGGATGATATAGATTTTTATGATGTTATACATAATTAAAATTAGAATCTTTGCTGCTAAATTTACTATCCTAAGCAAGTGAATTATTATTTTTTGACTAATTAAATTTTTATGATTTAATATTTAAATCTTTTTATAATTATTCATACACAAAATATTGTTTTAAGAAACTATATGTGTTACACCCCTAATACAACATGTTGTAACATATTATGGTATTGAAGATGATAATTCATTTGTGTGAAAGTAAATTTGCCATAGTTTTAAAATAAATAGTATATTTTTTCTTTTTTAGTCGAATTCGTGAAAACAGATTTTTTATTGAAAAATCAATTAGCAGAAATGGAATTAAATTTTATTAAGAATATAACAGAATTAATTTCAAGTTCAAAATCATTAATATAAATATGTAGAATTTTTTTGTAATGGGTGGAGATATTATTAAATATTATTCTTAAAAAAAATATATGATATAAATGTTAATAATAGAAAGATTAAAGGAATATATTAAAGGAATATAAACTAAAGTGATTGATTATAAAACTATCGAATGATACCTCAACGAATTAAAACTTCGATGTTGTGGTACTGATTCGTTCAAAACATAATGACGTAAACGATACAGTACTTGTAGGACGCTACAGACTAAATACGTTTGCAAAGTCTTTCACTGCAGTAAAGCGGCAAGCAAAACCACTGATGGCCACAATTCAATTTAGAGATTAACTCTCCGCCAAAGCATCACATAGTCTTGTAGAGTTTGAAGATTTACCGTTCGAGAAAAATGCTTGTAACAAATTTCACATAATTGAATCCGCAGTTCGAAAACATTTCTCTCTTAACTCGTATAAAAAAAAATCCGTCGATTATGGTACCGTTTTTGTGTACTGTTTATGTTTCAACTTTTGTATTTTTACTTCTAAGTGATTTTTTTTTTTGAAGTAAAATAAAACTTTTGTGTTTTACTTCCATTATTTTTCATAAAAATAAAATAATAGCATTATATATATATATATATATTAAATTATACAATTATTATTAAAAATGGTTTTTCATAAAAATAATCAATCAGCAAAAAAATACTGAAGATATAAAAGATATACATTTTTTAAATAAATTTGTACATGAAATAAACATTTCAAATATACAATAGAAAATTACAACAAACTAAATATTTTAAAATATAAATTTTTGACTCTTTTATCTTGTTTTTTCATTAAACTAATTATTATTTAAAAAAATAATTAAAAAAATTATATTAAAAAATAAATCCTTTTTAAAAAATATAATCTAGGAAAAATTATAAAGAAACAATTTAATTTTATTAAATTTTTACAATATATTTTTCATTCTACCTTACTGAATTCTCATAAAGAGATAACAAATAAATATGACGGCCCTAAAATCTTATTATGTAATTAAAATATTCAGTAAATATTTATTACAATATTTACTCTTGCTGCTCTTTTATGTTTACATTTTTCAGATACAAACAAATAAAATATATTTGGATAAATTCAAATAAAAATTTGTGTTCAAAAGTTTTCTATTGAAATATTTATAATTTTTAGCTATAGTTTGAGTCGTATTTTATTTTTTTAAAAAAGATAGGTATTTATTTTTATTACTATTTATGAATTGTTTTTTATTACAAAAATATATAGTCGTTTCTAAAAAATGTTAATAATTTCAAACTGAAGAAAAAAAATCCAAAGTGTGTTTAGTGTTTAACAGTTACAATTAATAAAAATATCAATAAATGTATTAATAAAATTTACCTGACTACAAAAAATTAAATCAGAATTTTAATAAGTTTTTCAAATGAAATCAACTGTCTTCATCAGAAAATAAAATACAAAAGAAAAATGTAATAACATCGAACATCTATATTCACAAAGAAGTAGAAAAATAATAAAAATACAGGAGCGATCTTCGAACTCATTAATTAAATTCATTTCGTCATAACATCATTCGTGCGATGAAGTGGACGTCAAGGTGCGATGATTTGTTAAATCGAGCCGAACGAGTCACGCGTTCGATACCCGCGATGCGATCACATTGAAATTGTGTCGTTACGATTAATTTTGGTGCAGTGTCTCATCATTCGACCGCATTTTCTCTCTTACTTTTCAACACTGTAAAACGATAATGGATATATATATATATATATATATATATATATATATATAAATGACAGACATTAAGAATTATAACAATTGTACTCTTCGTACAGACACTCGTCGAGTTCTACGATGAAATAATGATAATTATCCATCATTTTCATTGTGTCGTCGACTCTTTTTCATATTTAATTCAGTCGAAGAATCGTGTCATTGTTTGTCGAACGGTACTGGTTTCACGTCTGACTGAATGCGGTCTCGTCGGCAAATCTGTTTATTTGCAGAACTTTTCAATCGTTCAATAAATGTTTTGATTAAAATCATTTTATCGTTTTGTAATGAAACAAACGTTCTATTTGTTTCTTGGAAAAGTATCGATTTTTTCGTCGAATTTCATGAATGAATATATTCATTTATGGTAATTTTGTGGGAGATATTCAAATATAAATGATAATTTTGTTAATGTATAACAGATATACGATCTGGTTTATCATACGAATCACTAGTTTCAATTATACAAAATGCTATAAAAGTGTCGAATAATCATTTATTTTTCATATTAACCATTAATGTATATTTTGATGGATGTGTCACGGTTTATCATAAAAACTACATAAAATAATAAATGATTACTGATCATTTTTAAAAATCTTATGATGTTGAAACAAGTGACTTTTTGTGTAAAAGTAAAAATCATGGTACCACATAAATAATCAGTTTGTATATATAGAATGGTCCAAAAGAAACTGATGGATAATAAATAATAGTTAAGAAGTTAATGCATGTCTCATTTCATTTCATACAGTTTCATTTAAACCACCCTATATATATAAAGTATATATATCATAATCCACCCTATATATATCACTACTGGAGAAAGATATATGAATCTCTCTCTCTCTATATATATATCCGACTGGGAATCGAACGCAATCTCTCTCTCTGTACTCCCAGTCGGTATATATCTCTCTCTATATATATATATATATATATATATATATATATATTATAAACATTTAATCAATGTAGATTATTTAATAAATGACAGACTGGTTATTAAAATGTGAATTTACAGAAAAGTTAACTAGAAGTAATAATTGAGTATTTTGATTATGTCTTAGTATTGTAGTTATTCCTTTTATTAAAAAATATATTTAATTAATCTTACATAATTTCACAATAAATTAAAACCTTACAATACATATTTTGTAATAAATATTTCATTGCTTCGTAAATTTTACACAATCTCGTAAAAAGAAAATTTATTATTTAATTATTTTTAGATTATGACTAATAGCATCGTTAAAAATATGTACATATCTTTCGCTAAGAACCACATTTCTTAATGCAACTTATCCGCATTCTTCCACTCCGTACTACCCCGTAACCTTAAATATAATATAAATGGGGGTCGCAGCCTTTTCCCCAAAGGTTGATGTATATATCATCTGAAATCTCTTTTGATAAATCCAAACCGTTTGTTATGTAAATCCGCTTCGGTCGAAGATTTATATTGTCCTTTCGATATTTTCTAATCTTATCAGAAATTGGTTCAATACGTTGCATGTTGTACGCCCGAACGAAATATGATCGGCCCGCTACTGTATGCTTTTTTACTTCCGTTCGGTCCGGACGAGCTTTAATGAAATTTCGTTATTTTATGTGACGTATAACGTTTACAAGATATTCGATTGAAATTATACGAAGTTGCTTTGGCTGGCGGACAGAATTTACTGGCCTTGCATACAGCATGTCCAGAAATTGTAATCTGTGTACATTTGTCGTTGTTTTTCTAAATGGTAAATTTAGACTGGAAAAAATATTACTTCAAAAAAAATTCAGGTTAGAATAGAATTTAGCATTGAATTTATTAAAAAAAAAACATTTTTATAATAAATTTAAATTATTCAATATTTATTTGTAAAAGCATATAGTATTTATGAAATTTTATATCATATATAGAGATTTTTATTTTATATTTAATTTTATTATTGTCTTCTATTTGGTTTATATGATATGATATCAATAACCATGGGTGTTGTTTACTTTTAATTTTGTATATAGTGGAAATTTATGTTTAGAATCATTTTCTTTTTGTAATATCATTCTATTTTGCAATATCATATATATATATATATATATATATATATATATATATATATATGTATGTATAGGGTGGTTTAAATGAGATTGAAGGATATAAACCGAGACTAAAGGTTATATTCTTCAATCTCATTTGGACCACACTGTATATATAGAAATAACTTTTAAAATTCGTATCGGAAGAAATATAAAATATAGCTCAATATACGATTTTTGTAATAATATTTTAACTTTTGCATTTTGATTCGTTAATAATTAATAAGTATTCGATTTTATTCTTAATGTAAAAGTTTCTTAGCTCTATTGAAATTCTAAGAAAATGTAACTATATTGAACAAGTAATCTGTTTGAGAAAGAACTGTTCTTTTATACACAACTGCAGTAATGATATATGAAAAAAAGAAACGATCTTGTTCATATGTTAAGTAGATTAAATAAGAGTGGAGTGAAAATTTCAAACAAGAAACAGAAAGAAATAATTTATGAAACGTCTGAAATCATACTGAAATCCCCCTCTTCACACACAATAAAAATACAAATATATTCTCGACTGGCGCGATGAGCACTAGAAAAAAAATAACTCTATATACAGATATAAATGTATATGTGTGAGTGTATACAATAGGACAAGATAAGAAACGCTGTTAATAATGTATCGCGACTGTTCTGAAACACAAAAGTTTTACAATTTTAAAACGTCGCCACTGCCATGGGTCGGAGGAGAGTTCATAGGTCGATCTTCGCGTAGTCACTAACGGCTCCGCCTCAAAAATCCTCTACTGGCAGTCGAGGGTAATCTTATATTTCACCCCGGCGCACCAGATAGAAGTGTGATAAAACTTTTCCAAGTAATTTAAGTTCACAGTGAGCTAGGTGCGCTTTAAATTTGTACCAGCCGGTCTATGTTACAGGTCTACGCTTTGATATTCTTCATTTATATGATATTCAGGTTGGTTGCTGTACGATCTCGTCGTATAAATTTTCAGTATTTAAATGTTAATATTTTCTTCAGCGAGAGTTACTGAAAGAGCTTTTTTTTGAAAATAACATATATTTTTTTTCGGAACGTGTGCATGGTTTTATTTATACAGTACGTTCAATCAAATATGAATAAAAAAGATGGTGAAGGAATGTTTCGGTCGAATGTTTTATTAAAATGTCTACTTTCAAGTCTGATTTCGAAATTTATTCAAATTTTGTTCGTGAAAGTAATTTAGGAATTGGAATTAAAAACTATGTGACATGTATAAATATTTGAAACTAACAAATCTTTTTTGTAATTATTATAGACAATTGTATTTATTTAATCAATAATTTATTTGCTATTCTAATTAATTTACTCCATCATTACAAAATTTTGTATTTTATAATTTCTTGTTAATCACTTTATTTGCTACCACACATTTTTCACTCGCGACCATTATTTTTATCAAATATTGTGATTTTAATAAAAAATATAAAATCTTGCAATGTTGTGAGTAATTCATTTTTGTAAAAATGATATTTTATTATTCATAAAAAATATTTTATTAGTATTTTAGATCATTCATATAAAATATAGGATTATCCAAATATGACGCCTAGATTTGTGATTTATTAAAAGAAACAAAATAAATTATACACATGTTTCTTTTTAATAAAACACAAAGCTAGACTTCATATTAGGATGACCCTATAATCAAACTAAAAAATTAAAAAAATATTATTTTTTTAAAAAAAATAATGAATTAAATATCCAATTAATTAAAATAATTGCAATGAGAAAAACTTAAAAATAAGTTAAATAATTATTTTTATTTTTTTCATGTTTTTTTTGGTTTAAGATAATAGTTAATGGTTAGATATTAAATATTATTTTTGTAAAAGAAAATCATTTATATAAATTATCAATCAGACAATTCACACATTTAATTATTAATTATCTCTTTGAAATTCATCGAGTTCTATTATAATTTTTTCATGACTATTCACAAGAACTCTTGTTAAAAATATTATCTCATTTTTAAGAATATAACTTTTGTGGAGTTAGGATGATAGTTAATTAATGTGAAATATTATTATAAAATCTAATAGTATTGATATAAATGACTTGTTCGTACAAAAATACAGGTCTACGTGAATTATTTAATTCAAGCACAATTCGAATCAATTGTGACATTTTATTTTGTTACTTTTTTTTATTAAAATTTTCCCTTACACTAAAAACATTTTTTATGAATTTATTACAAATACACGACCCTGAAAACCCAAATAAATGTTTATATTAGATTTCTAAAACGATATATTTTCCTAAAAAAAAAATACCAAACTGTCTTCGAATACTTGTAGGTATACAAGAACTTGTCATATCTGTTCAGTATTCTTTATGTCCAACGAGGGGAACGTCCCCGAACTAATAGACGAACATAAAAGATTAAATTAATATTTATAACAGATTCCACAAAGGATACGTTCTTTTTTCCGACGAAATATTAAACTGTCCCCAGGTGCTTTTTTAGCATGGAACAAAAACTGTCACGTTCATTTCGTATTATTTTTCACGTGCGAGCAGGGGAAGTCCCTGGACTAATAGACTAACTGAACCATTATAACACACAACAAATCAGAATAGTGGCACTGTTATACATGGCTACGTTAAACGACAAAATTTATGTACCAGTACCGTTGTAACTGTCTAGTGTTTCTATTTATATCAGATTTTAAACAGGATTCTATATAGCCCTAGTATATATTTACCTCACATATATACAATTCAGTAATACGAGACTATATATTATACAACTATAACATTTATTATGTGCAAACGTATTGTATACGCGTATTTATTATATATATATATATATATGTATGTATAATATATATGTAATGAATTTATTAGGATGCCCGTGTGTTTGTTTACGAGCAGTGTGCATTTGAATTTATTATCTAAATAGTGGAAAGTATTTATGAACCGTGCGGGAAATTAATATCTATTCAAAATCAATTTAATCTTGCTGTCTGTTAATAGTTTACGAAATGATATATGCGTTCGTTGAGTTTCCAACTACCATATTTTAGTTAGTTTATTGAAGTTGCGTGAAACTTTTATCATTTATTATAAAGTTTCGGGTGTAGTTTTCGCGTATTAAATTTATTTGTATAACAGACTGCGAAAGAACACATTCGTACTGTACGTATTAGATCCGACATTAATTTATTTGTGATTTATATTATTTTGTAGTACAGTTTCTTTTTTTTCGCTCGTGGTAGTTGTTCGGCGAGAAAATGTTCCGATGATAATTTATGTCGACAGATAAAGTGTTGTTAGTTTTATATATACGGTCGTGTATGGTTTTTATTTAGTGATTTTTTTCTCTGTTCTCGATTTATTTGTGATGATTATTTAATAATATAAACTTATATATGATTAAAATTAAATAAAAAAATATTTCAAATAATTTCTCTAAAAATAAACTTTCTTCTTAAATACAAATAAATCACTTTATAAAAAAATCCAATAATTATTTATAATTACTTAACAAGTAATTATCGAAAACTTTTACAAATTCTTCAGATGTTAAAAGTGAGTAATTCATTTATATTTAAGTCAATTTTCTACAGTACCAAAACAAAGTTTCAATCAATTATTATGACCATTAAGATCTAAATTTGTCTAATATTTTATATTTTTTAATCCTTGATCAAATATTTATTTTAGACGGATTTTGATTATACAACAGCTTATTTTTAAATACTCTAAACGATTTCAGACTGAATATTAAATGGGAAAATTATCAAATATAAATCTATAAATGATCCAACTTTAGAAAATTAGTTGTTTCTTGTATTGGTGCTTGTAGTCTCAGTCAGTATTAACTTTTTATTGAGATCGTAAAATCTCACTTCTTTGTCCGTATCTTGCTTTATCTGATTTCAATAACATATGCCATTTTCATGTAGTGTATTGATACTAATTTATGGTTATATGTGTGGGAGTAATAAAATAAAATATAAATAACAACAACAAACAATAAATCAGAATAATCATAAATTAATATCAATAGATTATCTAAATATGACAAATCAGTTGTAACACAATTCAAAGAGTGATCCTAAATTCTTAACAAAGAAGTGCTTGGATTTGAAATACTCTTGCTTTCAATATTTTAAAATTACTATGTAATTATTGGCTAATTCAAATGTGACGTCTAAATTTAGGATGGTGTATAGGGAAACATGTGTATAGTTTATTTTGTTTCTTTTTAATAAAACACAAATCTAGGCGTTACATTTGAATGACTCTATATTTTTAAAATTAGACTAAAAAATGTATTGTTCAATTAAATAAAGTACGTTTCAAAATTGGACCTTTGCCGCAGAACTTGTAATCTTAAGTAGATGTAATATCAATATTTTATGATATGTTAACGAAAGCCTCATTTAATAAAATACCCATTCACTGGTACTTATTTATATTTACAATGACCAGATGTGTTGGTGTAAAATTATTTTTCTAATAATATTATACGAGGGTCATTTGATAAGTATGGTAAAAAAGTAAGAAAAACTAAATTGAAAAATTTAATTGAATTAATTAATTAATTAAATTAAACAATAAATAAATTTACCATTCTTATCGAACGACCCTCGTATTTATTGAAAATTATCTCCTAATTATTTTTATTAATGAAAAGAAATTTATTATGTTTTTCTATTTAATTTTATTAAATTAAATTAAATTCTATTGATTTCATTGGAGACAAAAAATATTACATTAATTACAGATTTTTTGAAATATTTTAATATTTCAGAAAATCTGTAGAAGTGAATTATAACTAAAAATCTTTTAATGTCAGTAATTGATTTTTTTACATTGAATGATTTTAAAATCTTATAATTAAAAATGAAATTAAATATTTATCATCTAAAACAAATTTAATCAATATATCATTTATATGAAAATAAATTCGACAGTTCATAAATAAATACAAATACCATCCACTTATTTTTCATAAAACCTAAAATACTATTTCGATTTTCATTCTATAACATACATTCAACTCTCGACTACAATCCATATAAAACTTTTACCGACCATCATCGACAACAACACAATAACATTTCGAACAAACTACGCGCCACTTAATAGATTAAAAATATGGAAATAGAGCTGGAATTTTAATACGATTTTCAAACAAATTTAAAACTGCAAGGGTTTTCCATTTAGCATTACATTATACACATTCGAACGTTGAAGCACCACTAATTTAATGAAGCGTGTATGGCGCATAAATGAGTGTGTTTCAATGGAAAAAGTTGGTAACAAAGAGAGCAGACGATCCGATTCCGAATATTTTGTAACGGGGACGGCGGTCGTGCCAATGCGGTGCCGTATTTACTGTCATATTGTGCGGTTATGTGTAGGTACATACACACATTTATATATATATATATATATATATATATAAATGGATGGATGAATGTGGAGGAAAGGGGATGGACGAATGGTGACAACGACGGTGGCGATGGTAGTGGTAGTAGCATCGAGCGACAACTATACTACAAACTTTATCTGCGTTATGAGCTTGAAATGGGTTAATAAAATGTGGACGATTCGGAACTGTGACGTTGTTAGAATGTAGAGAATTTTTGTTATTATTCGGTCGGTATTGTTATTTGTTTCTTTGTCAGTAGGTTGTTTTGATTTGATTATATATATATATATATATATATATATATATATATATACTCACATACACACACGAGGATATGTATAAATGGATGGATATATTTGAATTTTCTATTGAGTTTCTGATAGCACTGTGCGTTTTTATGATTATTATTTTATTTATATATTGAGTTGCAGCACACGCACAAAACAGCAAACTGGTTTGTAAATTTTGCAGATACGTTTTTATTAACTAATTTTTCTGAAACGACTATTATACGTCTCTGATTTTTATTCAAATGGATATTTTTTATATCAACTCAAATTACATACATACACACATGCAAATATATATATATATATATATATATATATATATATATGAAAAAATAAAGATTTCGTTTTAGATAAAATTGTTTTATCACATATAGATGATTTTATCTTCATCGGCTGTATCATAAAATGTACAATAAATAAGAAGATATATAGAATGGACGTATAATAATAATAATAGTTTATATAAATTATTTTTTTTAGTATTTTCGGACAGAAATGTTTATTTATTATGTTTTGAAATTTATGGTTGTTTATTCGAGTAAATGTATTTTTTATTTAAATATAAGAAATATTCGAATTTTCAACTCAAATAGGGTGTTTTTAAGCCTGATAAAACTTGAAATAAAATCTCTATCTAAAGTTCAATCTGACTTAAAATAGATTTTTTGTCTTACCTTTATTTATACATACACACACATGTATATAATACAAAGAATGTTTTTTTAGGTTAGATAGAACTTTGGTAGGGACGCAATTTTAAGTTCTTTCATTCTTAAAAAAATATCTTATACTTATTTTTTGTATATCATTAGTAATATATCAAATAGAAATATTGAACTCTATTTTAATTCAAAAATTTGTATATTTTTTTATAAACAAATTTAAAAAATTGTTACAGCAGTTTAATAATTTTTAAAACGTTTTTATTTTATAATATAATATAAATATTGAAATTACGATTAAGAAATTAAATCATGAAGTTACTAATAGTGATTGTAGTAATCATTTGATTTATTTAATCAATGAATTATTAAAAATGATAATTAATTTAAGTACAAAGTCGAAAAAAAACTGTTCAAATGACTCTGACTGATTTGAACCAAATATCTGAATGAAACAACATTAAGTCACTTGTAGAAATACTACTAAGAAGACAAAACAAGTAACTATGTTAAAAAATATATTTTTTATTTAATTTTATAGCGTAACAAATATATGTTTAATTTAAAAAAAATCAATTAATAATATATTTAAAAAAAATTAGATAGAGGGATAAAATTGTAAGGTATAGTGGAAGTGAAGGTAGGATGAAATTAGCTGTAGTCAGGAAACAATAAAAGAATTTTGGGAAAATATTTAAGAAGATTTAATGATATTTGATAAGGCAATGGACTGATATAAGTTTTGATTTTATATATTGTATCTATATGAATGTAGAAACATAAAAAGCTTTGAAAAGATCCATGGATAGATAAATTAGGAAAATAAGAAAATTCATCGCTGTGAAATGAAAGAAAATAATATTGAATTATTAGAAGTGAAAAGTTTTAGGAAAAAATTTCTCTTAACAGTGGATAGAAAAAGAATGTTGCTGCTGATATTAAAATTATGTAAATACAGAAAAAAATAAAATAAGAAAAAAAAATTAAAAAATGAAATAATTAATCTTGCCTCGTGTCTCGTTCTTTGTTATTTTTATTTTAAAAAAATTAACGTAATATTCCATTCATATAGATTTATGATGAATAATATTGTACGAATGAAAATTAATTTTAGTACAGTTAAAAAAGACACACAAATGAATTGAAAACATTAATTAATATACTACATAAAATAAAATGTAAATTACTGAAAGAACATGTGCACTTTATTTCTATTTCATTTTTATATAAAATAACGACTGGATATATATATATATATATATATATATATATATATATATATATATATATATATATGTTTGTATATGTATGTATAACCGTGTTACGGTCATTTCGCGAACACAACAAAAAAATAATGCCGGTTCTCTTCTATCTTTTTGCTGTGCGGTGTCGTTCCCCTGACGCGACTGTTGCAGACGTTTGTAAATGCTCGATGGGTAGTTTTTCCGGCAAACTGCGAAACATAGATGTAAGTTTAATGTTCGCTTGTCAGTGGAACGTCCGTCTTTGTTCCGGTGTTTCGGTCGCCGAAGTCCTGTCGACTTTCAATTGCACTATTGCCGCCGAAAGAGTTGGACAATTGGTTTCCGCCCGACGTTATTTATCGCCACTGTTCTCGACAATGATATATTTGTAATAAATATTGTTCAGTCGAGTGCCGTTTTTACGGTTTTAATTCGAAACTACGACGCTGCGATTGACTTGAATCAGTACGGCACTTGATTTGTATTTATTGCGGCGTTGTTCGGTTAATTAATTCGAGATTGGGTAGATGTCGAGTGACAAGTTTTATGCTTCGAGTTTAATCAGAATAGATATTCAAAACTAACATGGGAGTTATTGGAGATGAATATCTAATTGGTATAAATGAAATGTGAAAATTGTATAGCGAAATTAAAAAAGTTTCTTTTCCCTGAAAATCGCTTATTAACTTGAAACAACTATCGTTTACTAGACTACATTTCTTTTTTAGATTCTTCAAGTGCAAATTTCGTTTTTAAAACATTGTTATTTAAGAATGTTGAATTTTGAAAATCTTTTATTTTCAATAACTTTCTTCAATTTGCTGCTAAAGAATTTAAAATATTGAAAATTAAATAAAAAATTTAACAATAAAAGGTGAAATAATTAATCTTTCTCTATTTATATTTTTTGTGCTTAGTAGCAATTTTTTAAACTCTAATTAAATAAATACATAACATTTTTTCAATGATTAGTTGTTTTTTCAAAAAAAAATATTCACAATTTGATATTAGATAAAAATATGCTGATATAATAATTTCTCAATAATCTCAAGAATTGAAAATCTGAGATTGTTCAAATTGTCAGATTTTCTAAAACTGTTGATAAATTATTCACGGTTTTTTATAGAAAAAAAGACACATTTTTTATATGAAAAATTCAATATAGTACATATTTACATAATTTATTCAATGTTTAAAAATAATATTTATTATCATTTTTTTGTATAAGTTGATGAGAATTTTGATGGAAAAACTACTTTCTTTAGAGCACTAAGTTATAAAAATCACGGTTCCAAAATAAATACAAGATTTTCAAATTTCTTTTCAATTACACTACACACTAAATGAATTGATGTAAAAAAACAGATTTATTTTAAACAATTAATGAAGTACATTTTTTATTTCTAACTAATAATTTTTTCCTAATAAGAAAATATTTCTATTTGTTTTTTTTTTTTAAAAAAAAAAGAATTAAATTTAATTCTGTTTATAAAATTCAAAGTTTATGCTATATAAATGAAAATATAAAAATATTGCTAAATATGTTTTATTAACAAATAGAACATAATTTAATTTGAAAGACTAGAAAAAAAATATTTATTTGAGACATGATACTAAATTAATTTATTGATAAAATACGTAGAATAGAATCCATATACAAACATCGAAACGGCAATTCGCCTCGGCATAAATTTACATTTACACACATTCCGACGACTAATGGCTATTAAAACATATCAAACTTTATTCATGAAAGTGACACTTCAGACGAATCTTGTACATTATTCGTACGAATGTGTAAGTTGAAATTTATTCAATAACGTTGACCGAATGTCCCGCAGAAAAACCGGACCGCAACCGTTCGCATAAAAACGGATGAAAAAGTTTACATACTCAACGGAGGAAATATGTATTGTGCAAATATGTTGAAAACATACATCAACTTGTCACTTGATGTCAAAGCCATGAATTACATATATATATATATATTTATATATATATATATATATATATATATATATATATATATATATATATATATATATATATATATATATATATATTTATATAAATGTTTATGTACTAGAGTCAGTCATTTGAAAATGTCGTTGTATATTTTATTTTTATTTAGTGCTTGCGTAAACAAAAATAAACCGCCACTGTCGGTGTACAAAAGGCAAAACTGAATTATCCGTTAGCTTTTTATAACATTTCCTTTACACAATTTATATATATATATATATATATATATATATATATATATATATATATATATATATATGTACACAAGCATACATAGTCTTTGAAGTTAATTAATATTTATTTGAAAATGAGTGTTTTATTTTATTAAAAATAAAGTTTATTGAGTGAACTACCGTATATATATATATATATATATATATATATATATATATATATATATATAAATATGTATATATGTATATATATATATATATTTATAAATGTATATATATATATAAATTAAATGTGTATATATATTAACATATAAAAAAAGCTAATATTTTTATATAAACCGTATTTTGTTTGACATCTTCTGAAAAATGACTTTGTAGTATAATTAAAAATCAAATTGTTTCATGAATAATTCCTTCCTGAATTTCTTTTAGAAAAAAGTAATAAAACTAAAAGAAGTTGTTTGTCTGTTAAAAATATAAAATATTTTTAATTGTAAAATTTGTTGATAATTGTGTGTAAGTATTTATATTATTTAAACTAATATTTTATATTATATATATATTTGTTTAACTATCAATATATTTCAAAATAAAAAATAACTAAATATTTTGGGTTCTGGGTTAGAATTCTTAGAAATTACTGATCATAAAATAGGAATTTTTGTAAAAAGTTGAATCGTATTTTTTTATTTCTATTAGACAAAATATATTTTTTTACTGATTATTAAACAGTTCATAACATATTGTGGTGTTAGAAGTGAAAATTCAGTTATATTAAAATATTGTTTTTATTATTTATTGTAATAATATTCAATGATAATTTTTAAAGATATATACAATTTTTGATATCCCTTTTAATATAAAAGTGTTTTATTATTTTATTAAATAACAATTTAATATTTTTTGATTTTTTATTTGATCTCTGTTCATCTTAATATTATGACCAATTTGTTTTAACACAAATAAATTGCTTAATCCAGTACTACAAGATTTTTTTAATACTTTTAAAAATCTGTATTATAAGATTATTAGGTATTGTATCATATATATATATATATATATATATATATATATATATATATATATATATATATATATATATATAATATCATAATCATCATAAAACCTTATATTAACCTATTGTTGGGCTAAAATCAACAGAATGCCGTTTGATCTTTTTAAATGTTTTCCCAAAGTTATTTTATTGTTTCCTCTCACGATCATTTTTAGAAATTCCTATCGTTATCCTTTCCATATCCGCTGTATTTTCAACAATGTTTACTTTATTTTTACATTTAATGCCAGAATTAATAACTAGTAAGTAAAAGTTAAAAATATAAACATATATATATATATATATATATATATATGTATGTATGTTTATTTTTGTCTTTATAAAGAAAATGTGTATGAGAGTGTTTAGGTACGTAATATGGATCAAACTATTTTTATAAAAAAATGAGTACCAAAAATTAGAAATTAGAAGTAGTAAAATTTAAAATTTATGTAAAATCTGATTATAATTAAAAATCAAGCAATTAACAAACTAGAATCATAAAAAAGAAGTTGTAATTTACTTAATACAAAATTAAAATTGACACTGTGATGAATGGATAATTTTTTCAATTTCAATATAAATTAATATATATTAAAAAAAAGAAAAACAATCTATCATTAAAAAGATAAAAAAAAATCAAATTAGCAAATTATCATCAGTCTGTGTTCGAATTAATGACAACAGAACAGAATCAGCTGCACGAGAGCCGTGCGTGAGTGTTTCGCAGCACGCACGTTCGGTCGAAGACTTATCGTGCCGATCGAAATTTTCAATTACGTCGGATCAAATTTAATGAAAAAACATCAAACACGGTCATTAACGATTCAATTCCGATTTTATACGGCGTCGCGACGAGCGCCGCGTGGCCTCTTCGTTCCGACGTCGCGACCGCCACGGAACGACCGTTTTCAGTCGGCTAATCTGTACATTATGTTAGGGAAACTTTATTGTTCCGAGTAAATGCCTTTTTCGCTGGCCGATTTGTTATTGCTAGGCTGTTCTTTCGCGCGTGACTCGAACCCGTGCTCGATCGAACGGAAGATACACACATATATATAGAGTCATCCAAATGTGACGCCAAGATTTGTGTTTTATTAAAAAGAAACAAAATAAACTATACACATGTTTTCCTATACACTACCCCATACACATGTTTCTTTTCAATAAAACACAAATCTAGGCGTTACATTTGGATGACCCTATATATACATATGTGTGTGTGTGTGTATGCATGTGTGTACACTTGTATATGTTTGATAAAATTACAAAGAAAGAAAATTGGTCGAAAGAAAAATATTGATTTCTTAAGCCATTTTTTGTTGTATTACATCTATATAATAGTTTCATGAATTTTTTACTAGATAATTGGGATAGAGTACATCTCTTACATTTTTGATGAGAATTTTTTTTGTGATAAACGATAAAAATATAATTTTCAAATAGTAGTACTTATTTTCATATAAAACTGTTTTATTGCATCGATTTTATATATATTTATTATTTTATTTTATTATTTATTACATTACAAAATTTCTGTAGCAAAAATTGATTGAATGTTAAAAATACTTGGAATGGTTTTCATTCCAATATTTATTAATTAAGGAATTTGAAAATCAAATTAAAAGAAATAAAATATGTTGATATAAGAATTTATTATAAATTTTTTTTGAAACTGTCGTAAATTGATTTTTATTTAAAAAAAATTACCCCATCATCATAAGATATTGTAAAAAGTATTTAATAGAAATTATTGTACATATTTTCTATATCTTGTGGTGTTGAATTAATAGATTATTTGAGCGATTTTTTCTTAATTTAAAATTGTTGCTACTGGTAAGAAGTGATATTATTATTATTAATAATAATTAATTCATTTTCAAAAAGTTATACACACAAATAAACATAATTAAATATATTCTTTATTTTAATTTATAATAAGGAGTAAAAAAATATTTTTGCTAAAACTAAACATTTTACTATAAATAATTTTTGAGTAAAATTTTTGCATGAAGTGTTTTTGCTATATAAAGAAGTTTAATTAAAAAAAATTAATTTATAGAACATCCCTCTCTCTCTCTCTCTCTCTATATATATATATATATATATATATATATATATATATAATTTAAAGAAATCAAAAAATTTATCTTAAAATAAACAAAATAATATAAAGACAAACTGAAAAATAAATGATTACTAAACACTTTCATACAAATCTTGTGATGTTGGAGTGATTGAACTATTTTTATAAAAAATATATAACGTAATATATTTCTCATATTAAACGATTTCGTTTCTTCAACATCACATCGATTTTATTTCGTCGATATTTTATTTTATAGCTTCAACAGAACGTTAGTAAATTTTAACTTCACTAGAAAATGATTTCTATAAAATAAAAATTATTATCATTATGGAATATACATCTCTGTGTAGTTACGATAGTTCGTATCAAACTACAGACGTTGCATATTTCATTCGAAAACTATTTCACATATTCATCTGGCTATAAATCGATGTCAGGATATTTCATGTCCTGCGAAAATAATGATTTATATATACAGTTGTTCTTTCACGGTATTCAAAACTTATACATACATTCAAGTCTACATACACACACACACACATATATATATATATATATATATATATAGTTTATAGAATGTCAAAAATGGAAAAGAGGACCTGCGGCGTGCATCAAAAAAAATCGTACCGCATCGCGATGAAACTTTCATCATTTCGATGATTTATGCTACGGCATGAACGGTTGGCACCACTGCTCGTGACACCGCATTGATAGCTTATCAAAAATAAATATGAAAAATAGAGCATGTCAAATAAACACCCGACGCCTGGACTAAATAATTCACATTTCGACGATAAAGGGTTGGTCGACGGGCGGTACTTATTAGGGAAAAAAACTACATACTGGCGTACTCTATACATACGTACAGCGCGACATATTTTTATCGAACCCCTGTACAAATACACACACGTACACGAGACGCTACAAAAACAGTCATGAATTTTTTATACGTCTATGAAATTTAAAACGCATGTACTTAGTATTGAATTTTCTGTAGGCGTTCAGCGGACACGTGTCATTTAAATGCATATAGTTTGGTTTCTTAGAAATTGATTTTTGAATAATTTTCATAAAGACTTTGATCATATCAATTATATAATCTTCCAATAAATTAAATTCAATTTATGTAAAGGACATATTAAATTAAATTGAATTTCGAAATAAATCTATTTATATAAATATAAAATTTAAAAAGTGAATTTGATAAACCAATTAATCTTTCAAAAAAAGACAGTTTATAAATATGGAATAAAAGTAAGTATATTTTTCTCTACAACATTTTTTCATAGATAGATATGTTTATTTTTTCCTTAATCACCTCATACATATAAATTTCTGTGAAGTTTTATTATATATTATTCAAAAAGTTTTGTAGCAATTGCTATGTACGGATTATATTTATTCCCATTGGATTTTTTACCAAGACATATTTTGTACTTGACTATGTTATAAATTTAAAATGCAAAGAAATAAATTTATATGTAAAAAGAAAATAAATATTCGTTTTAAATAATTGATTCATAAAACATATTTATTTTTCAAGTCATATTTTTTACTAAAGAAAACAAATTCTAGTCTGTAATTATTTGATAAGATAAAGAACGTTATTTTATTTTTTGTAGATATTTATATTTTAAATTACCTTGGTTTATAACTTATACCATATAATTTTAATTTTATATTTGTTTTCAAGAAATATGTATATACAACTGTATAATCATAAGTGAAGATGTAAATAAAATATTCTATATCGATTTACTTTGAAAATTTCCCTTATGAAAAATATGATTGAATTTAAAGGACTATAATACATAAATACCACTTCAATATTTTCATTTGTAAAAATGTACACGCTGAGATATAATTCATAACCGTTCGGGCATCGATCTACAATCGGTTGGAAAGCGTCCATTGAATTTGACGACTTACTAACTAAGACGGTCGAGAAAAATTACATTATAAGAATCGGTTTTAAGTCAGACATTTGAAAAATGATTCGTTAATGTACGCAACGGCGCGGTTGAGGATCGCGTTCGAATCTCATCAACGTCTCCAACGTTTTCACTTGTTGCTGAATCTGACACCGGAAACCGGAGTCTGGGGATTGACTGACTGGCAGTAGAATATCCAGGCGTCGTTGCTCGCCATCTCCCTTCCCTCCCACGTATCTCGTTCGTTTCTCGTTCCACTCACACAGATATATATATATATATATATATATATATATATATATATATTATATGTGTGTGTGTATTCCATCGTATCGTCGGTCCATTCGAGTCGCGAGAAATACACCGGAGCCTCTCGCTCATTGATCATTTCCCGCAACTATCAATCATGATCAGACATCCGAGTCGGAGTATTCTACAGGTGGAATGAAGTGACTGACTGCGTGTAGTGAAGCTCCGCGAGCTTTTGTTCGACCGGCGCGTCAAGCTTTTTCGTGTCATTTGTTTTCGTGCAGACGATGTATAAACGTAGTTGTCTGACTTTGCAGGTTTTCTACGCTGAGGCTCGCGTTTTATTTGTATAACGTTCTGAGTTCACAAAGCCTATATAACAGCAAACACACTTTGCCATATATACATATATATATATATATATATATATATATATATATATATATATATATATATACATGTGTGTGTATATACTTTTATATATAAATACTTAATTATATTTCTTACTAAAAGTTTTTTTCTAATGACAAATAGTAACATAATATAATAATTTAATGTTTGAAATTTCCAAAAAATATTTAATGCTTTATTATTATGCTATTAGCTCTTGTACAAACTGCTTTAAAAGTCTGTATATATTAATTATATATTCACAAGTATCCAGTACATATTTTAATGATATAATATTGTAAGTAATTTGTTACAAAATTAAATTATTCCTGTATAGTTTTCTTCTTTTTCTTAGTGTATACATAGAATGTTTTTAAGCGTGATAGAACTTAAAATTAAATCCTTATCGAAAGTTCTATCTAACTCAAAAACATCCTTTATCAATCCTTTGTATAAACATACACACATATACATATATACAAAGGATTTTTTAGGTTAGATAGAACTTTCGATAGAGATTCAATTTAAAATTCTATAACGTCTAAAAAATACTCTATATTAAAAATATACGAATATTTTTTATATAAAATATTCTATTAAATTAAACTGGAGAAGATTTAATCTAAAAAAATATTACATTTGGATTTACAGAAAACAAATTCCACAAATTGATATTTTTTTTTTAATTTTACTTTTATAGTACACTCAAGTACTAGCATTCACTTAATTAAAATATTCAAATAGATTATAGAAACTAATGAAATTTTTATTACATATCAAGAAAAGTACCTTTAATAATTAAAATAACAAATTATATTTTTTAATTTTTCTGCCAATTTGTCGTTTAGATTAAATAAACATTAACATCTTTAATGTTGTTGTTTCTTGTAATCTTTTTTGTGATCAAGTTTTATAATAATTCATTTATCGAGACCTTATCATCACTCATTTTTATTGAAGTCATGCTGTAATCGATTCTGACAGCATGTGTCTTCTTTAGGTAGTTGATTGGTACTAATATAAATTAATTACATTTAATAAATGCATTAATTTGTTAAATAAATATTGCTAGCTGAAATTCTAGAAATATTTCATTTCGAATAAGTTTGGAAATCCAAAGATAGCGTTAAAATTATAAAACCTTTCAAACTATTGTTTAAAAATTATTAAAAAGGAATTGATTATATCTTTATTTCTATTCTTTTATTTGTCATTTTAATTAATTGTTTGTATTTTGATTATAGTTCAATTATTTTTGAAGTATAACTATGTAAATTTAATGTACGATTAATGTATAACAAATAATTATTAAATATTTTAATTAAGAATATTACAGTCTTAATTTTCAATACTAAAAATAGTTATATAGTGAAATAAAATTTATACGTAATTTTTTATGGAACAATTTTTTTTTATTAATTTAATAAAGAAAAAAATGAAGTTCATGAGAAAAAATATGAGTTAAATAAAAATTATTACAAAAAAATAGAAAATTTGGTATTTAGAGAAACTAGTGTTTTAATATTTTAATTTTTGAGTAGTAGTATATTTATTATATATATACACAGAGAGAGAGAGATAAAGTCATTCATTTAAATGTGACGTCTAGATTTGCGTTTTATTAAATAGAAACTATACACATCTTTTTTTTTAATAAAACACAAATCTAAGCGTCACATTTGGATGACTCTTTCTCTCTCTCTCTCTCTCTCTCTCTCTCTCTCTCTCTCTATATATATATATATATATATATATATATAATTGAAATGTGCAAAATTGATTAAAATATTTTTTTCAAAAATAGTTAGTTGAGTGTTTTTTTAAAAAAATATTTACTTATTCTAAAACTGAGTAATATGATTTCATCGAATCGATTATCAATATTAATTTATTGTTTCATCTCGATTACTTTTTCCAATAAAGTTTATATTCCAAGAAACCAAAATCGATTTTAATTAGACTCGTTTGTATAAAAGCAGATCGTTTGTAATCCACCCTTAAAAAAAATAATAAATCCCTAATACAAATCCATAAAAACCAACCAAACATCTCAATTAGGAACGAAGGAAAAAAAAGTGCACACTTAGAGTCGAACACGTCGTCGAATGGCGCGTTATAATGAAAACGTAGGCGCGCTTACACTTTTTTCCTTTCGTTCAAAGTTTCAATAGGTCAGTGTAAATGGTCCATTCAATTGACTGACATTCGGCTCCTTTCAGATTGACTGGTGTAATGCATCGTAAAAAAGGCGCCTCGTGCGCACGTATACAAAGACGTCGACGATAAGAAACGAGAAAAGAATACGTCAGGTTGATTTTTATGTAATTCATCACGCGATTTGATGTCTGATACTCGGAACACACACAAAGTTCGTCGAGTCATTTTTCTTGGCCGGAAAACGTCTGTGACGCGTCCGCGGGGGAGGACGACGATATCGTACGGCTTTTCGACTAAAAGGTCACTTGAATTATTTCCCACGGATGCGAAAGGAATATTCGAATTTAAATATAAGTTGAAATATATATATATATATATATATATATATATATATATATAATAAAAAATGAAAACATTAAATATTGATCTACTTTTTTTTAAATATACAAAATATACACACTTAAATTCAATTCAAAATTAATTTATTTAAAAGTTATTTGAAAACTAGTTTTTTTCATAATTGATAATAAAATCAATAAATATTTACTGAACAATAAAAATTAATTGATAGTTGATAATGAATTGAAATAAATATTAAAATTCAACGAATAATAAAACGATATGATGAAATAATTATCATCATTCATGACAATCCAGTTTTTGTAGGACCTTATATTTGTTATCAATTATAATACAATAATGTTTTTTGTTAGACATCCACAAAGTTAATTTTTTTAAGAAATAATTTTATAAGTACCATGTTCAACTCCTAACTTGGATATAAACATTATAGGCAATAAAGAATATATTTAAAATATTTTTTTAAAAAGTTAATAAATAGAGAAAAAATAAATTGGTTGTTAAAAAATAATCATTTTAGAATTTTCTAACAAACCCAATATAAAAATTGCAATATCCTTTTTATGAAATAAGTAATTAAATTATAAATTTATGTAAATTGAATAAAAATTCATCTTTTTTATTTTTTTAAAAAAACATATATCATTTTTAAATGTTTAAATATTTTTTTTTAGAAAAATACTGAATTTGCTTACTCAATTTTATTAAGTAAAAAATTTAATAGGCAATAAAATTCATGATAAAAAATAAAAACAGTAAACACTTATTTAAAATAAATTGAAAAAATATAAAATTTCAGAATAAATATTTTAGAATTTTGTGGTGAAAATAATTTAAAATTTTAAATGTTTTTTTGAATTCAAGTAGAATTTTCTACAAATCTACACAATATTTTAATTTCACTTCTTTTACCAATTATTGAATAATAATTTTAAAAATTCAAAACGTTTAGGTAATAATGAATATTAAATTATATTTTCTTCTAAAAAATCAATGTTGATAATTGAATTTTTTAAATATATATTTCTTAAACTTTAAAAAAGCAATAAAATGTTAAAAGGAAAAAACATAAATAAATTAAGAAATAAATGTAAATAAAAAATGTATAAGAAAAACATGAAAAACAATTCTAGTTATTTACCCAATAAATATAAAATTTATTTGTATACAACAAAAATTTTAATATAAAATTTACGAAAATAAATCAAACGTTTCACAAAAGAGAACAAGCGAAAACATATTTTATTTATTTATTCGCATGTGAAATTGTTAAACTGAATTTTAATAAATGTTAAAATTAAATTGCTTCTACCATGTGAATACAAACATTCTACTCATTATTTCTGCTTCTTTATTGCTCTGTTTTATTCTCTGTTTCTTTATAGCACTGTTAAATTTTCACACAGAATTCAATGCTTGGCACTGAACGAAATTTCATTCTGAAACGATTTTTCTAAACTACGACTCTAAATAAATAATCCAATAATCTTACCAGTCGTTTAAAATTGTCTTGATTCAAGTATCAACAAGTGAAAAGTGTTTTTGAACAAGATTTTCAGTACTTATGTGCCAAATCGCTACTTTGAAATAATTAAAAAATTTAATTATTTTAGTTGAAATCTTTTTGAAAAAAAGTTCAAACGTGATTTTTCGAATGAAGATATTTGTTTGTAAAAATGTGTTACGTATTTTCAAGCATCATTGGGAAAATATGAGTTCTATTTCAACGAATAGACCACTAAAAATATGTACATATGTAGGTATGTATGTATTTATGAATTTCCACACTAGAACGTACCCATTTTATTACTATAGATTCGAGATGAGTCCAAAAAGAATTATTGATACTCGATAAAACAAAATTTCAGCTCGTTGTAACACTGATAAAGCGAAAACCGCAACGTTTCCATTCGGATCTAACGGTCGTGTGTATTTTTTTCAACGAAAAAAAAATAAATCGTAAAATGTTAACAATGAATGCAATTCGAAAACGCGCGTATCGAACGTCGTGATAAATGGTCACGCGGTGCGCTCCAAAGGGTCCCTAAAAATGTTTCATATATTTCGACATTTTAACAGTTGCGTTAAAACTGTACCGGGGTAATAGATGTGTAGTAAACACACGTCGGCCCTTGTGTACTATTGATGGGTGTCATTATTTGGCAAACAAGTCAATTTCGATGTGGCGATTCGAACGCGGATGTTCAGTGCGTGGACAACTCGACGGCGGTTTTATTTGCGCGTTTACACATCAAATCGAATGACTTTCTCGTTTCGTTAATTTGATGTGAGCCGTTTAAATATTTGATTTTGAAATTGTCAATTTTTCGGAAATAGAATAATAGATCATAATGATGTAATAAAAATACGTTTACATTCGAATTTAATGACTCAATCGTTAAACAAAAATTGTCATTTCACATGTACCTGTTTTATGAATAGTTGGTGGTTGATTTTTGGACATACGAGTATACAATTCATTCATTCATAACTGAACGAAAATTATTTATAATTGTTATAAATATTTTTTCCTTTATTTTTCAATTTATGTGTTCAATTATTATTTATTGTTCGTTTTATTCGTTAAAATGAATGTTTCTCTGATCATTCCATCACTATCATTCATAACGCAGAACATAATTCATCAAACAGATTTTATAACGCAAACTCTAACGATGATAACATTACCATCGAAATACACATCAGTAAATAAAGTGAACAATAAATGATAATTTAACATTTTTTAAAAATCTTTTAGTTTTAATGCCAATGATTCATTTGTAATGAAGTGAATTTAATGCAGAATCAAAATTATGAATTAGAAAATTTATAATCTTTTGTCTGTCTAAGAAATTTTGCAATAAAAGTTATTTTACAATTTAATCATTTATCTCAAAACTGGGTCTAATTTTTCACTACATTTTTTGATATAAATGCTATTTATTTAAATTATTGTATTTTAAAGTTTTTAAAAATTTTATATCAAATCAGATTGTCATTGAAATATACCTCAGTAAATAAAATGGATAATAAGTGATTATATAGATGGTTAAAATGAGATTCATGGATAGTGAAGAATAGCAAATGATAGAAAGCAAGTAAATGCAATTCTAAATCCTTCAGTTTTATTTGGGTAACTCTATAGAACATTTTTATAAAATTTTGTATCATTAGAATGAGTGATTAATATTTTTATTTATTACAAAAATAACTCATTTATCTCTAACAAGATTTTATAAAATTGTTCAATAATCATTTATTGCTCATTTTATTCGCAGATTTTATATTACAACGCCCTTACAATAATGGAATAGCCATTTAAAAGCACATTAGTAAATAAAGTGAACAATTGTTATAAAATCAAGTTTTATATAATTTTTTTAATAAAAATAATTCGTTTTCTAAGAAAATAAAGCTTTATTAATTCCAAAAATTGAATCCTAAGTGTAGTGTAATTTTCTGTATTACAATAAATATCCACAATTAATACTAAAATGAATATTGACAAAAATATAATTTATTAATAATTAATTAAAACTCAAAAATTCCTATTATCAACAGTCCGGAAATTTTGGACTTTGTATAAATATTAATTTTAATTAAGTGCAATTTTATTTTTTCAAAAAAATGAATTGGTTTGAATATAAAATCGTTTCTACTTTTTGTCATTCAATAATTCAAATTATGATATTTAGAATTTGTGACAAATACATTTGTAGTTTATGAAATAAAACGGCCCTAATTTCAAATTTAACAGTTCAATAATCTTCAAGTTTAATCAAATGTTATTACCGAAGATTGCGATATTTATGAATATATATACATATATATATATATATATATATATATATATATATATATATATAAATAGAATTCATATTATTATAAAGGATCACGTGGAATAATTCTGCGTATCGTCACATTAAATATTGATTGAACTGTATTGTTTATACTACTGAACATTAATATTTAACGCAAACAAATAACGGCACAATAAATTTGTTTTAAATCTGTATAATCCGTACGCATCGGTTTTAACAATACAAATAATTAAAATTATTTTGATTGTAAATTTGCATTCAGTTAAAACTGATAGTGTCATTCTGGCGATGATAATGTGAATGAATTACTGCAATAATAGTTATTGATTGTTTATGTTTGTCATAACGTGCGGACGTGTTGGATTATCGAGTTTATTATTAAATTTATATTTTAACAAGATATTATACACAAATAGTATTACAATGTAGCCATTAAATATATATATATATATATATATATATATATATATATATATATATATATATAAGGGTGCTCCTATGTAGATATTCTATCCCCTGCAGTTATAGGGTACGAAATATTAAACATATATTTACAAAACATAACAGAATTATAATTATATGAAAATATTAATTTCAATACTTGATTCGAGTAAATTATTTAATTAGATGTAAAGTAAGATTTCATTAATTCAGCTGAGAATTTTGGACAAAGGACTCAATGTAAAATTTTAATAAAATGTTCAGTTATTATTTATAATTATACAGTTTTATTATTTATGAAATCCAATTGTATAAAATCTAGTGAAAAAAATTATAAGTAAATATTTGGAAAATAATAGAAATACTATTTTTAAGAAGACATAATTGTTAAACATTTAAATGAAGTAGTGAAATATTAAGATAATAATTCGTTTGTAGAAAATTAACTTTATTTTCGATTTTTTAGTTAAGAAATATACAAGAGTAAAGTATTTTAATAATTATTATACTGTTTAAAATCATGTTAATTTATTTCACTGTAAAATGAAAAAACATCAATAAACATTGATAAAAATTAGATCAAAAAAAAATCCAAATTATTGATATTAAAGAAAAGTTTAAGAAAGTTTAAAAAGGAATTAGGCTTGTCATATAGCAAGAGAAAATCATTGAAAGACAAGAGAAATAATTGATTAAAAACCTTGAAATACAAAAAGAATTAAGAAGAGTTCTATGATAGATGAGATAAAAACAAGAAAATTCATTCGAGTAGAATGGAAGAGAAAAATATGGAGTAAAAAGAGAATAATGATGATAATAATTAACAAATCATATAAATTAATTTTCGTTTGTAAGTTGTAGAATATAATTAAATATTATTTTAAATAAAATTTCATTTAAATTGAAATTTAATTAAAACACATTTTAATTCAAAAATAAATTACGAACTAGAGATAAAATCTTTTCCAAACATCATCTTTTTTAAATTCCCTAACATATTAAATAATATTGTTGTTCTAAAACAAATATTTAATTGGTATTAATATAGCTCGTCTAGCAGACAGCATTAACTGTAATCGAATGACTCAATTCGAATAAAATCTCCAAATAAAGAGGACTTTACGAAATTCTTATGAATACGAAATGAGTGTTCATTCGAAATACGTTCTATATAGTAACTTTATTACATTATATACACAAAAAAAGCTTACCGAAAACAAGCTCGGAAACTTATAAAAACGTAATTACAAGCTCGCCAAGCACCGAAATAGTTTATTGTACAATAACAGTAAGAAGAAAACGTTACAGTTTTATGATAATTATTTATTTAGTTGTTAATTAACGTAAACTGGTCGTTGTATTTTAATGTTTAAAAGAAATTAAATAGAATTTATGTAAAGTTTCTATTATTTACTAGACAAGTGTTCGAAACAGTTCCTTTAACTAAATAAGAAAAAAATGTACTGTATGAAAATATATACAACGGTGATAATATTTTTTTAATGAAAAACGAAATACTGTTGTATATTTTATAAAACTTTTGATAAATATTTAAACAATTATACACTGTTTTGTATGTTTTTTTAATAACGTAAAAGATAATATAATTATAATTGTCAATATACATTTCATACGACCACATATAAATGTTGTAAAAAAATTCAATCCCTTTCAGCGTTATCAACATCTACCACATATATATATATATATATATATATATATATATATATATATATATATATATATAATGATATCATGTCAAAAGAGACTGAAGTGTTCATCAAAACAACCATATAAAAAATTGTAACTTTTTTTATAGCTTTATTTACCCCTAAAAGAAGGCGTATGTGATGAAATATGTTTATATATAATTCAGTTCGGAAAGGGTTAATACCATAATGATGGCATATCGTAAAAAAATATATAATAAAAGTGTCGTCAACGCACATAATTCCTTATAATTAATTTCTATTGTTGGTATTTTTTCTTCGTATCGACTTTTTTATCTCGTAATGAATTCAATGAAATGAAATTGTAAAATTGATAGCTTATAAATTAGTTTAGTTAATAAGTTGCAAAATTTTACTTAGATTTATTATTTGATATTATTGAAAGTTCTTATTGAAATGGGACAGAAAAAATGTGAGGAATTTATTTTAATGTTCAATTAATAGTACATTTTATTTACTATTTTTTTAAAATATTAATAATAATAAATTTACTTCGGATTAAAAACAGATTACATTTTAGAAAAAATTTCAATTCATTTAATATCACTCCTTTTTAATTTGATTGTTGAACATCTTCATTTAATAAAATATTAATTAAAATCAACATTTTAATTAACTGTTGAGAATGAGAAATTTATTTTTAAAAAATCATGAAACTATTTTTCTTTCAATTTAGTTTAACTGGATGAATTAAGTATTTCAAACTTTTATATTCTATAATAATAATCAGTCTTCTTAAGATTAATCAGGTGTTGGGATTACAGTTTTGTAACAAAATTCATTTAATTAAATATCACCATTATTGATATGATTTTCAAATGTCTTCACTTAAAACAATGTTGTTTTGAATCAATATTTTATTCAATAGTAGTATATAAAAAAATATTTCTTAAGAAATCATTAAACTATTTTTCTCTCAGTTTAATATATTTTAACTCGATTTATCAAATATTTGAGTCTTTTATAACTTACATTCTATAGCACCAATAATTACGTACATTTTAATTTCCATGTTTTTTAGTAAAGGTTTTTTCCGTGGGTATTTTTATCAAATATTAATCTCTTATTTATATTTTATTCTTTGCATTTATTCACTATTAATCTGTTATCTACTCGTCATATTTAATTAATTCAAAACTGATTTTTTAATATTTTAAATGAAGATTTTTATTTCGATTGTCTATAACTCATAAAAGATTTCTACATAAACATTCATTATTATTTTCAATTTGCAATATTTTAAATATAGAATTTTCTATTTCATTTTTTTATTTTATATTCAATTACTTTTCTATGTATTTAATTTATATAAATCTTGTCTTTCAAAAGATTGAATTAGAAGTTCGTAGCTTTAATTTTTTTACATTCCTGAAAAATGTCTCATACATCTATTTTATGTACTATTTTTAATTTTCAAAATGATTAAGAATAATATTTATTTGATACTTTTCTGTCTAATATTAATTTCATAACTCGATTTAAAATAGAATAAAAATTTTTGTTGGCTCTGAAAAATATTCCAATCTCAAATCTTAAAAAAATTCATTTTCCAATATTTTGAATTATGTACTTTTCTAGTTATTTAAGAATAATATTTATCTGATATTTTTCTGTCTAATTTTGATCATTTTTTCTCTACTTATTTTATTTAACTCGATTTATTTAACATTTAGATCAAATATTTTTCAACTCTGAAAAATCCACATTACAAGTTTTAAAAATTTTCGATTTTTAAGATTTTGTAATATATATTTTTCTAATTATTTAAATTGATATATAATTTTATACATACAGTTTATTTGAATTTGATTTATTTTTTAAATCTGAATTTTCTGGTTTAAATTTTTATTAACTTTGAAAAATAATTTTCACTTACACTAATTACATAATTTTTAGTATTTGGTATTTGTAAGTGTGATTTTCTAGTTTTTCATTTCTAATATTAGAGTATAATTGTTCTTTTTAATATTGAAGTATAATTTTAAATCATTTTAAAGAATTTTCCATCATTATTCGTCATCTCATTTTTATTCAAGACGTTTTAGATACAAAACGTTATATTTTATTCCTTTCTACTTAATATAATCATAATAATATATTTCGTCGATTATATAAATTATTCAAATACATTTGAAGATAAAATAATACAGTGAACTTTGAATTCAATATATGTTTATTCTAATTCTTCTTTCCTTACATTTATACTGACATATATTTACGTTATTAATATTTATACCAGAAACGATACAAACGAATTATTCGCTGTGTAAATTTAAACGACGTGCAGAAATAAAAAGCACTGAACTGGAAACTATAAATAAACAATGAGTAAAAGGAACAGAACAAATACAAAAACCAGTCTGGTCTATAAGTGATATGTGTTAAATTCTACGTTTGAAAATATTATTCATTGCATCTACTGCATCGCCTAAAAGCACATTCAATATTCAAAACAATTACTTGGAAACCGTATATGGATTCCATACGTTCTGGCATGAAAATATTCAACAGTGCTGCAAATCTATTCTAAATCTATGCACGACTGGCGCCATGCATGTATATATATATATATATATATATATATATATATATATATATATATATACATATATATAAGCATACTAAAGTACAAAACCATGACCTGTGGAATGTTTATTCTAGTGTTTGTGAAAGATAGAGAATATTTACACGCCGGATGATTAATGGGTTATACGGTAGTCAATCATGGGACAGGGCGGACGGGTGTGAGAGTCAAATGAAACAAGATGCGAGCGCAAGAGGAACGGTGGCAATGATTAATGGCACGTCGAGTAGTTCCTCAATTTTTATCTTAATTTGAATTTCTGATTTTTTTAAATACGCATATAGCGCGCGGATTAATTCATCACCGGCTTGATTGCACGAACTGAAACGAAATAAAATCGTGTTTTCGGATCAAATGATGCATTAAATATGTACTTGTGTTCCGTATAAAAATGAAATATGATTCAATTAAGGCGAAATACTCGGAATATGAATAACGATCTGTTCCTTAAATAAATATAAATATTCGCGATCGTACGGAACGGCGGTGCCGCGTCGTCGTCTGTCTGTTGTTACAGTACAAGAAATCTTGTATTTGGAAGATCGACGGCATGTAGTCATAATTACAGGTAATTAACGTGAAAACAGAATCAGTAAACGTCTCGTGCCAATCTTGTTTTAATTAGAGGTTTATAACTTTGTTTATGCTGAGAACGAAACGAAGGAATACAAACAATGATTTCTTAATATATTTATATTTAGGAAATTCACAAGAGTATTTTCTTTGTTTCATAAATAAATACTTGAATGTATAACACGGTTTTTAATTTCGTTTTGTATATTAAATCATCTTTTATGCATCCTTATAAACGAAATTCGAATTATCAGACCATTAATTGTTGTTAATTAATACATTATATTTGTTTCCAATTGAAGTACTTTTTCCAGAAGTGAAAGTACGACAAGGAAAAAATAATTCCGGTACATTAAAATATTCACTCGTCGTCATTGGCAGCGAAAGCTCGTCATCTCGAGCTCCAGTCAGCGTTTCAGCCACGACGGATATCTTTTGATAATTTCGAACCGGATTTAAATAAATCAGAATTTCAAAGATAAAAAGAACGTGAAACTGAAAATTTTATTCCATTGATGTAATTCCGACCTGCTAACACTACTTGTAATTTTCAAAGACACCTCGACTCCGTGTATACAGCCGCTTCTTGCGCGAAATTAATTCCGTCAGTGTCGAAATTAAATCCCTTCGAAGTCGAGCAGAGAGGCCCGTCGTCGAACTTAATGAAATACGATGTAAATAAGACGTCTTAATTGAATTACAAATACATTTATTGTAATCAGACGATAATGCTATGCGGCGAAAATATTGACTACGGTTTTGAGAAAATATTCGACGGTTATCGGAACGACGAGGGTTGTTTTCGGACCGGACGACGATTTTAAACATTCGGATTGACCTATTAAAAAATCTATTAATTTGAATTTTATTTCGTTTTCGTTTCTTTTCTTACATTTATATCACAATTAATGAACATTGATTTAATATTTCAATTCTCGCTTGATATTTCTATTATAATTATTATTCGTAATCGATCGAAATTCAAATAATAGAAAATGTTAATCGAGTTTGAAAAACAAATATACTTTTTAAAGTTTGTAAACAAACCGAAACTATTTCCATTTCAATCAAATTTAAACAACTTTACAACCATTTTAATAAACAACTCGATTTGTTTAAACAATAAAAAAATCGACAAAAATATTTCGTTCAATCATCCACTATTCGTACTGGTAAACTAGGCAAATCGTTTTTCTACATGGATGTGTGAAATATTTCATTTCAGAAACGTCACTCAACTTGTCTATTACAATGTGAGTGGTTCGTAGAAGCTAAAATGCATGTTGCTTGTAAAACAACGACGTGACAAATATTCAGTCGTAGTTGTCTAGACTCTATTTCCAAATCGATATAAATATATGCACAGACTAGGAATTCGCACTGCAGAATATAAATTATTGTCGTCGTATGTGAACTGTACAATATGACGTAAATAAATCTTATAATTAGTGGCTACTATGTACACTAATTGAATCCGAGGCACGTCCGTTCTTATTAGAAAAATATAATCCAAGGAAAATATGTTTATTAACTTTATGATAAGAATTTTTCATCTAGTTTTTAATATATAATGTTATATGAGTAAATAATTTCTTAAAAAACTGCAACTTCTAATATTTTAATTTAAAAATAGTAATATGCAATAATATTCTATTAGGAATTATATTTTTAAATAACAATATACAAAGTCATATAGAAAAATTGATTAAAAGATTAAAATCGTTATTTAATAAAGTAATATTTTATATAATAACACAATGGTCTTATGATAAATTTCAGCAAGACAAAAAGATTAAAGGAGAATCAAACAAAAAAGAAGAAAAATATAAGTTAAAAACTATATATATATTTGGAATAATTCATTTACATTTGAGAAATATTTATAGATGAGTTAAACAGGGGAAAAAAAGTAAGATGATATAAATTTAGAAGAAATTCTCATATTATAAAGTTGGATATTTCTCTATGTTATTTTAAAAAAAATTAACCAATGCATCATATCTGTTTTCACTTATGGCAGTGAAACATAGGTGTGAAATTTTACAATAATTCAGAAATTCTAGACAACACAAAAAATTGTGGAAAAATATGTACATGTTAGAAATAAAATGAAGATGTAAAAAGAGAACTGAGTAGATCAGGAAGAAAAATTACGGATATTATACCAAAGTGAAATTTGAAATGGAAATGGACGAGTCATATAACAATAAGAAATGACCATCGATGAATGGCAGATATATAAAAAAATTCATTCTCTTCTTCAGTTTCCTTAAAAAGCACTTTATTATATAATCATTAAAAATAGAAAATATTATTAAATATCTAGATTTTCAAATAGAAGTATTTTGTTGATTATGAAATGGTTGTTGAAATGTATACCAGGGAATTAAGTTACCAATAAATTATTATTAAACAGTGTCATATAATCATTTTTTATGAGTTATTCATTCGTGTTAAAGGCCATAATTAAACATTGTGTCGTGATTAATTTAAGTGCATTTTCTTATATTTGTCATCATTGTATATTTAAGTAATTTGAAACAAACATTTGTATTTTGTCTCCAAAAAAAGATTAATTCTATTTTATTTTAACGTTGATAATGTAAACTCCTACATACTTTTTCAAGAATATTTTTTATATTTATTTCTTGAAACGTATTAAAATACTTCTAAAAATGGTATCTTTGTCAAATTAAAACATCACTTAGTGAAATTGAAAAGATGTATATTTATAAATATATATATATATGTAAAATATACGTTGCGCACATAATATACTAACAAATGTTTAAGTCTTCAGTAACGAGTATTCACTTTTACAAGAATTGGACTTCATTCAGAACATAAGAGTAAGATTCTAAATTGTCTCTTTTCTTTAAATGACGATAAACATAAGGTAAACAGGAAATTTCCAGAAATCTCTTGTATCTAAAGAAAGAAATAAACTAAATTTCGAAGGTAAATACGTGCGTTCGCGTTTATCCGAGCACGTTATGTGCGTGTGCGTGTGTATTGTGCGTGCGTGTGTACGTGAAAATGTTTACGGTGCGCGCGTGTGTGTCTATATAGCTCGTTGTTAGCGAGTAAAAGTCGAGTGGCTCCTTACAGACATTATATGCAAACGTGTATCATCCGTATCACGTTATAGCGTTTTTATTCGTCTTTTTTATGCTTTGTTACTCGAACTTTTATGTCACACAAATGTGGTATCCGACTCAGTTCCATATACGTAGTTGAGAGTGAGAAGAACGGTTTTTTATGTCCTTTCATGGTTTCGAGAAAAAAACTACTCCGAGTCTGTTGGACCGCGGAAAGCATATTAATTTTTCTTTGCATAAACATGAGCTTTCGTAAGCTTTTCAGATGCTGCTGAATGGATGTGCTTTATCTTGTTGGAAATTCAGAAGGATGCACTGTCAAAAGGTTATTTTTTAAAGAGCAAGTTCTCGAATACTTTATTGAATACATAATTTCGTAATATACATATATATATATATATATATATATATATATATATATATATATATATATATTGAGAAAATTATAGATATATTTATTCAAATAAACATTGATTTGATATAAATTAAACTGAGAAATTTTACAACAAGAATGTTTAAAGTCTATCAATAGAATTTAATATAAGCATCTTAATTATTTGTAAATTAAAAAAAATATATGAAATATACTTATATAAAATAATTATTATAATTGATAAAATGATATTTAAAAAAATAAATAATTTCTCAAGACAGTTATGTTAGAGAAGTGAAAATATTTTTTTATATAAATAAATCATTCATTTCTATACAAGAAAATTTTATAAAAGTGTATAGTAATTATTCTACGAATTACAAAAGAAATAAAACATATTTTTAGTATAAATAGTCTCTTTCTTATAATACAAATTTCTCATATAATTATTTAGTAATAACATATTATTTATTTATTTTAAAATTAATTGAGATAACAATTATAAATCATTTAAATTTATTAAGATACATTTTTTGATTTATAAAACTAGATATTAGAAACATTATCTATACTACTTTTAAGTGACCATGATCAGTTATTTCTGAATACTTTAATATAGTTAATAATAATATCAATATTTGCAATCCTGCTTAGGATTGAAAGTCCACTAGCAAGAGTTTTAATTTAGAAAAAAAATTTTAATAATTAAATGTTATCATTTTTCAACTACAATTTTTTTGTGATAATTTTAATGTGGTTACTAATAATATAATATTAATATTTGCAATCCTGCTTAAGATTAAAAGTCCATAGCAGGAGTTTTAATT
Source organism: Neoneuromus ignobilis (assembly GCA_029203775.1). Taxonomy (NCBI): domain Eukaryota; kingdom Metazoa; phylum Arthropoda; class Insecta; order Megaloptera; family Corydalidae; genus Neoneuromus; species Neoneuromus ignobilis. The sequence goes on along the minus strand of CP092090.1, from coordinate 3,717,177 downwards.
AGAATTTTTTTATAACTAAAAGTTATCTTTTTTCAATTACAACAAATTTTTTGTAAATATTTTAATGTAGTTAATAATAATGTGTATATGCAATTTTTCTTAGGATTACAAGTCCATTGAGTACGAGTTCTAATTTTAGAACACACCAAAATTAAATGTTATCTCTTCTGATTTTTAAAAAACTTTTTTTTCTAAATAAGAATGTAATTTGGAAATATTCGAATTAGGAAAATTCAAATCTTGAGAATTTTAATAAAAAATTAATAGCTGACTTGTGTTTAGTCATTCTATAAATAATATGTTTTTTAAAAAAAGTTTTAAAATCAAACTAAAAAATTGATATTTTAATTTTAATCTAAGATATATTTTCTATTATTATTTACAAATTCTTCCCATTTTAGCCTTAAATTTTCAATACCCTGGCCATAAACTCTCTTAGTTTTTCTAGTATACCAATATATAATATCGTATGATATATGAGATGACCCAGTATTTTTTTTAAAATATATTTTTCTAAAACTATGTTACTATTTTTTTATTGAATTATTTAATATTTAAAACAATATTTTATAATAAAGATAATTTTAGAATTGATATTTAGTCTCTATATTTATGGAACTTAGGTAAAATACTAGTAAATAACTTTGATTTTTTTTAGAAACATTATATATAATATATATATATATATATATATATATATATATATATATATATATATAGTCATATTACAACGTTTGTATTTAGAATTATTACATATTTATTAAGCTGTATATTCTGCGTGGGAATGTTTATGTATATAATATTGATTGTATAATATAATGTCACTATTAAATACATTATTGCATTATAGAATTACAAATATATCAATATGACGTCCTCTAATAAAATTCTAAATCACATCAATCAATTATGAAAGGCAGTAACGTTAAATCAATTTTCTAATAAATTAATTTAAGTTCGTATCTACACCGAGTACGTTTTTACAGTTCAAGAAATAAAACAGAAACGTCTACTTCTGTGTTTTATATATCTTAAAATAGTTCCATTTAAATGTAGGAAGACTACAAAAATAAAATACTGAAATTGAAACGAAACAAGTATATATATATTTTAATACATCAAAGTGTCCACGTATTTCTTTCATGTCTGTTTGAAATATTCTCCTTGTTAATTTTTCTCTAGTCTGTTAAAAGAAATTCGGTTCACCGTGCTCTATTTCTCATAAATGTTGAGAACTTTGAAACATGTAAACGTTAACATTACGATCGTACTCGTTCTACTATAATTCAATGGATGTGAAATGGAAGAACTGATGGTGGCCGTTCTGTGTTTTCAAGTACGTCAGTTTGTTCGTTACTCTCGAACTATTTGTTTTATAACACTATAAATCTTAAATATCATCTCAAATATATACTCCTATTAAAACAATAATTGCAGGATGGAAACTTTGGTTATAAAATTAAAAGAAACGAAGTTTAGATGAATTTAATTTCATTTGTATATTCAAGAAAATTTTGTACGTGGATATTTTTTTGTTACTGAAAATAAACTTTTATTATAATCTATCTATCTATTTATTATTATTATTTCTTATTTCAGAAACGTAATTTAATTCAAGCAAATAATTTTGAAATAAATTAGTTTGAATAATTTTTGTACAACGTTCTCTCTCTCTCTCTCTCTCTCTCTCTCTCTCTATATATATATATATATATATATATATATATATATATATATATATAAGGTAAGAATGTAAGGTAAGATTGACCGTTCATGCGTTTCATTAGTAAACGTTTAAATGAAATTCGTCCATAATTTAATAAATATTCTCAAAAATAAACTTGTTATACGAGAAACGGTTTTTCCGTTCGTCCACGACGAAAGAGAAAAAGACAGTGAGCGCACTCTTAGAATTTTAATTAAAAGATCAAAAGCGGTAAGAAAAGTGCTAGTCATAATAAAATCGCTCAGTGAAACCCCTTTGATGTAAATATGGTTCAGATTTCAGTATGTTCGACTCTTTATAAAATGCCTTCGAGATGAAAAACACCTTCATAAAAATGTTCATAAAAAGAAGTATTGCAATGTGCATCGTCGACTGAACGTAAATAAAATTTTATATCGGAGAAAACACGCGAGATGGGTACTTTTTTCTGTTTTGTTTCTGTTTCGAAGAAATTATGACTTTATTTTCATAATATTTAGTTATTTACATAAATTGTTTTTTACGGTTATTAACCAGTTTGAATAACTGTACGAAATTTATATACAGATAAAAAAAGCATTCCGTATAACTCAGTACAATACAATTTTTTACTCGATAACATTTTTTTAATAATACTTTAATTCAAATATCGTTTCAAAAAAATTTTTTTTTCCATAAAATTTTGCATATTATTTATGTTTTTTATTTAAATGAAAAATTCTATAATTTATTATTTAAAAACATAATGAATTTTTGAATAAATAAAATAGTTTACTGTCTTCTTGAAATGCTCATCAAAATTATTTCTCGTGTTATAACTTCTTTATTTCACTTCTACATCCTAAAAATGTTATTTTGTAATAGAAAGATACAATTTTTTAAATGAAAGAAATGATGGTTTTTCTGAAAAAAAATCAAAACGAAAAAAACACCCCTTTTAATAGAAAAATAAAAACCAAATATTTTACAATGCTTTTTGAGCACTAAATTTAATTTTATGAACCAATAAACATATATACCGACGATAATTCAATATAATTTACTTTATTATCATTTTTTACAATAAAATTCGATTTTTATAAATCATAATTTTTCCATACCATAGGTCGTGGTAATTTTTGAGTAAAAAAATAAAAATTCGAAATTAATATTTTTTTCGTTAAAAATAATTTGTTTATGATAAATATAATTGCTTGGTATGAAAAATTCCTTTCATATTTAAAAAAGTTAGTTTTTATAGCTTGTAACCCATTTTTTGCCAAATCCAAAATTACATCAACTGAGACAAAAACTGTATTGAATTTATAATTCGCGTTATTTCACTTGATATCAATAAAAATTATATTCTTTTACATACCAAAATTATTTTTCAATAATAGAATCATATCGGTATCTAAAAAATATATTTTAAAGTGAATGATATAATAATTTAGTCCTAAAGGTAATTTTTCAGTGTAAAATCCAATTACGATTAATTTTATATTAATAAATATCATTTTTTCAACAACAAAATCTATTTTTCATCTATTTCCAAGCTTAGTTTATTATATTATAACGTTTTTGGATAATTAAAATCGTTTTTGAAAAATCATGATTTTTCATCAAATTTTCCATACCTATACTCGTGGTAATTTTTAGGCAAAAAAATAAAAGTTCTAAATAATTGAAAATTTTATTATAAACTGATCATTAGTATAAAATGTAACAGTTATCTGTGAAAAAATCATTTCGTTTCTTAATAATACAATTTTTATAGCTCATAAACCATTTTTGCCAAAGTCAAAAATTCCATTAACTGAGAAAAAACTGTACCGAATTTTTAATTCGCATTATTTCATTTAATATTATTGAAAAGAATATTCTTTTATATATAAACACTATTTTACAATAATAAAAACAAATAAATTTTTATGAAGAATATTTTGAAATGAATAATAAAACAATTTTAATCTCGAGGGAAATTCATTCATCTAAAATTCAATTGAAACTAATTTTATATTAATAAATATCATTTTTCCAGTGATCAAATATATTTTTTACCCATTTTTAAGCAAAATTTATGATATTATAACATTTTTGACTTCATAAATTCGATTTTGAAAAATCATGATTTTTCAATAAATTTTCCATACCTATACTCGTGGTAATTTTTGAGCAAAAAAATGAAAGTTCTAAATAATCAAAAATTTTATCAAAAATCAATCATTGGGATCATATACAATCTTTATCTGTGAAAAATTCATTTTGTTTTTTAAAAATACATTTTTTAAAGGTGTTCAACAATTTTTAAGTTACTTTACATTTTGTCTACTTATAGAAATTAATACAATAAATTTATTTTTACTAAAAAAATGTTTAAATTTATTTTGTTTCATAGAAATAAAACTGTTTTGTATAAGGACTTATGATTTAACGACAAAAAATTTAAAGATTCCCCAAATAAAAAATTTTGAAATGAAAAATATAAAGAAATTTAAAAATTCGTGTATAAAATTCTTTTTATTTGTAAAATTCCTTTTTTAACAAATAAAATATAACTATAGTTAAATATTGGATATATTTTATAATACTATAAAACTTTTTTCGAAAAATTAAATTCACTCGTTTTTGCGTGTGGTAATTTTTATAACGAAAAATGGTAGTTTAATTTGATTGATTTTTTACTTAGAGTATACACACACACAAATATATATATATATATATATATATATATATATGTATGTATGTATATAAAATTTGAGATGAAAGATAAACTTAACATAATATTATTAATTATTAAAAAAATAATCAACGAACAATAAAAATATAAATGTTATCCAAATAGCTCAATTGGCTCGAAAACAATGTCTGTTTTCAAAACAAATTATGTTATCAAAACTGCAAACAAACCACTCCGTAAATCACTTCGAACAGAACAAACAGAAAAAAAGCACACACGAACAGGTATAATAAATATTCATAATAAAAAGTAGGAAACGATTTTTAACATAACAATTATGGAACACGTGTAAATTGTAAACACAAAACAAATAACCAACGTCCTATATTACACGATAATATATGAGAGACATTTCGGCCGAACCCACTGGAGTACGTGGGTATATTATGATCTCACCGGAGTCGCGTCGAGGTCACTGGTACGGGCTCTGAGTGGCGGCAAAATAAACAAAGGTACCGCCGTCATACGCCGGACTGAATAATGACTTCCGATAAGCTGAGATCGTAATGTTTGATAAAACACACTACGAGAATGTTTTCTCTCGTGTTTAGTGCCCCTGCATACTTTTTAATTTTAATCAAAAGAAAAAAATACATTTTATGAAACATCGTTTAATTTAAATCCAAACTGCTGTCAAAAATGTTAAATTATTGAAAGAAAAAAAATATGGAAAAACTTTTACAACAATTATTTTTCTACTTTACACTTCAATCAAATAAAAGTCAAACTACAACTTTATTATCAGTGTAATAAAGTCTTGTTTTAGGAATTATATATCGATATAAACACATCATGTACTTTGTAAGATAGCTATTTTATTCAATGATTTATTGATCATTTGCTTTAAATGTTTATACTTAAATCAGTATGACTACAAAATCATATCAGTAAATTAATTAAAAATGATACGAAATAGTATAACGTTAAAAAAAACTTGCAAGATAGATATCAAAAATATTACACAATGAAAAATATATCAAAAAATGTAATCATCCATTTATTAATTACGAATATTCAGTTTTATAAGCATACATTATCAAATGGATTTATAAATAAAAGTAGAGTCTCATTTACACACTTTTCAATCATTAATATTGTATGCATATATATATATATATATATATATATATATATATATATATATATTAAGTAAATATACATAAAATAATTATAACGAAAACAAATCACCTAATAGATTTTTTTAAATCAGTTGTATAAAAAAATCGTGAAAAAATAATTATACTACAATTGAAACTAAAAAAGGCTATATTACGAATAAATTTTGACAATTAGGATATGGATTTAATACTATCAATGGAATAAATAATATATGAATTAAAAGATCCAGATGTTTTAATCACTAGAATATTGGGTTAAAATTGTTTGATAATTTGGGTATTTTTTTACTTAGATAACTTAGGATTTAGCTTTTTATTTATTGCACTTACATGCTTTTGAAATTAGTTATTTTTTTGAGTAACGTTAGTTCATTTTTTTCTAAATCTTTTTCAAAATTATTAAAGTTATTGATTTAATAATTTTGATTCTCATTAGAATCAACACGTTAGGGTCTTCTACATGTCTTCAATCTCAACGTGGTGTAAAAGTAGCAATATAAATTAAATGTTGTTAATAAAAACATTGAAAGAAATGCAACTAAATCAGTAACTATAAATTAAAGCTTTTGATAAAATCTTATCGTTCAAAAAGATCATTCCTTTGAAAGAAATATTATTTACTTATTACTTTTTAAATTCTAGATTCTATCCTTAAAATTTTAATATAAACATTCTATGTACGGTAAATGCAGACAAACATATTTGTAAGTATTTTATAAAGTTTGTAACACTAATATGCATATTTAATTTTTATTCCTTAGATTTTAAAGCCATTCTACTAAAGAAAATAACTCCTATAAATATTAAACTCTGATTTCACAAAAAATAAGGATCGATTGATTTTGTAATATTTTTTTTAATTTATATGAATATAAAATAACAAAAAAATTTTACATAATTGAAATTAGCTGTAAAATTTTATCAAATTATGTAAAAGCTTATTATTTTATAATAAATTAATCTTAAGTATAGTAAAGAATAATAAGAGTAAATAAATGTATCTCTAAGCTCTTCAGTCTCATTTGGGTTACGCTACATATAATTGGAGAAGTTTTAATTAATCTCGGATATGATTACAACGGCATGTGTATGCGAAACTATTTAATTTTATGACTAGTTCAAATAGATTCATGCTTATATAAGAGATTCAGTTAATAACTTCTTTTTTGTTCCGTTATAGAAGCTGGTTATCGTCAAACAAAACTATAGCATCGAATATTCTACTAAATAAACATATCTTTAAATAAACTGGTGGCAATTATCGTTTAAAATAAATTAATTAAAAAAATGTATAATGAGACAATTTTTTAATTACAATATGATTTTTATAATAAAAAAAATATATACATAAAATTTACTAAATGTTTAAATATAAATAACAAATATTTTTCATATTTCTGATTAAAATTATTATCATTCTATAGAAAAATAATCTGACATCTTAAGACCATGAGATATTGAAAAAATATCGAATAATTATTTAGTAATCACTTTATTTTTTTATAAGGTGATACGAATTTCAATAGCAATGCCATTATTATCAGAGTAATATCTAGCTGCATTAAAATCTTATTACTTTTAATAACATAGCATTTTAATGATGATGACATTGCCATCAAAATGAGTTTCAACTTATAAGTAAAGAAAATGAACATTAAATAATTATTGAATACTTTTTCAATATTTTGTGGTATTTGAGTGATAGTTCATTTGTATTAAAGTGAATTTGTCACAGTATCAAAACAAAGAGTAATATAAAGTCTAAATGAATTACCAATATAAATAATTAAAAATATTATATGACATACACACGTAAATAGTAGTAAGTACAAAGATAAGAAATGATATTTAATAATCATTATTTCATCATTCTATTTAATTTTAAAAACTATCGCCAAAAAAAAAATTAGTATGAATACAGTGGAATAAAAAAATTCAAATACTTCTATAAAAAGTTGAACTTGCATCAACCTGTCTTTTTATAGTATTCTAATTTAATTCATAGCACATAATTAATTTTGCTTTAGAAAAAAATGAGATTATTTTCTTTCATTATAATCTCGTTAAGCTAGATACTCCATAAAGGTTTTAAGAATGCAAATTAAAGTCACGAGTTTTTGTTGAAATATGTAAAATCACTGTATCCTATTTCATACAACAAACTATTAACAATGAATTTCAAATTGTAAATAAATTTCAAATGAAATTGGAGTAAGTTATTTTTTTATTATCTAAATATCTTCTATTTTTTTGGAAAAATCCTATAACAGAAAATACAAAATTATTTCTTATAAACAGTTATTCTTTTTTCTGTTTTGAAATAAAATAAATTATTTAATTTTAATTCCAAATACACACACACAAACACACACACACACACATATATATATATATATATGTGTGTGTGTGTATGATATAGAAAAAAATTGGATATCAGGAAAAGAATTATCATCCAATTATAGATAAAATAATTATTATTTATACTGATTTCCATAAAAAAATTCCTAGAAAACTCTAAAACTAAGTCTAACCAAATTTTACTCAGAAATTCATAAAATTTAAAGAAAATATATTATTTTGTTATTCAAGAACAAGAAATAGGAATTTTCTATTGCTAAATTGTATTTATTATTGAATAAATTTACATTAATGTATTTTTATAGATATAGGGTGACCCAAATAAGATTAAAGGGTAGTATATGAGAGTAATCAAGTAAATGCCTGTCTAAACCCTTCAGTCTTATTTAAATCACCTCATATCTTAAAACAACCTATTTTTTTCATCCATTAAGTATTGTTGATTTACACTTAATAAGAATTTTATACGACTTTTTATCTCATTTATCAAAACTTGGTATTTTTTAAGTTCTATACGAGGGTCGTTTGATAAGTATTGTAAATTTATTTAATTAATTAATTTCATAAATTTTTCAATTTAGTTTTTCTTACTTTTTCATCATACTTATCAAACGATCCTCGTATATTTTATATACGTTGATAAATATTTTTTATTTTATATTTAAATTTATTTTTTTGAAGTATTATTTTATTCTAATTAATAAAAAAGATATGATTTATTCAAATTTAATTAATTTAAAAACTTGATATTTTTAAATTCTATATATTTATATATGTTTATGAATATTTTTCGTTTTATATTTGTTCATTATTCTGAAATACTATTTTATTCTAATTGATAAAAAATAAATAATTCATTCGAATTTAATTAATTTATAAAATAATCATATTTATTTGAGATATTCTGTATAAATTATGTATTTGAGAGATGAATTAAATTATATTTTAATTTATTGTGTATATAACGCATTATATATATTTATATATATTATATATATATATATATATATGTATAATGTTGATTTTTTTTAATAAACCGACGCATAAAACACCGCGAGCATACGTACGTAACAATTTTCCCTGTACGTTGAGATGTATCCAAGATAAAATTGTCAACTCTTTCGCATTGTATAAAAACCATTATGACATCGTACACGTAATACAGTACTCAGCAGGAATATTCAAGTATATTAATAGGGACGAAACACACACACACACACACAATGGTAAAAAATAATAGCGCGGGCGCGACTGTACAGTTTCTCTGTCATAGTTGGACAGACTGATGAGAGCAAAGCTCCCCCCGCGGTCGTTCAAGCTTTCATGGATGATAACAAAGCGAGGCGACCATTGTCCCCATCGTCGACGTTCTTTGCGTCTCTCGACGGGACAATTACTGCAATTTCCATAATTAATTTGAAACGCAATTATACGTACAAAAGAAGATATCATGGACGGCATTATTCACTCTTTTATTTTGTATATATTGCATTGTCAGAGTTTCTGTATACGAATATGAACATACACACTTACATACCATTTTATATATATATATATAACTGAAATTATTTTAAATGTTGTACGAATCGCTGGTTATTTATTTCTGTTTCATTGAATTTCTTTAGAATTATATAAACACGTATATGAATCCTCCGCTCGTTATAATTATTACAATTTAAGCTCAGTTTTGTATACATCTGTATAATAAAAAAAATCATTTTATCATTTAAACATAATTGTTAATGGTGTCATTTAAATAAATACATAATTGTTATTTGTATACCCTATTTTAAAATTGTTTAGTTGAATTATTATATCTACATGAATAAATTATTTTTGATTATATGAATACAAATATACTTGTTTTATACAAAATTTAAAAATAATTTTCAAAAGTGGCTTCATGAATTTAATTCGTAAATTTGTACGTAAAGTAATTATTCATTAATATTATAAGATAAAAAAATTAATAAGTAAATGTTCTATAAAAAAAATCTTGTAATACTTAGGGATGATTTTTTGTTAAAATGTAAATTTACCATAGTGATTTTACTAAACGTTGAATAATTATTTTATAATGTATTCTTTTGTAATTTAATACTCTACTGCTTAACAAAATTGAATAGATATCTGATAAAATACAAGTATCTAATTATTTTTTTATTAAAGAAACAATTTATTTATATATTAATAAATTCATGTTTGAACTACATGTTTAACTTTACGAAATTCTAAAATAAAATAAGGAAATTTATCGCTTTTCACATAAAATAATCGTTTAAGTTAATAACATAGTTCAGCGTTGAAACATTTAATTTAGAATCTGATGTCTTGTCGAATCAATAAATAAAAAATATGAATACAAAATGTCGACGTACGTTCATTAATTTAAAAATAAATACAGTGTACGGCCGTAATACAAGCTAAACGATACGTTTTGGCAACAGCCGATTGATAAGAAATATGACGACATATTTCGATGAGAGCGTTGGTGGTACTTTATTGTAGGCGTTTGACTAAAAATACTACTTAAATATACTTTTATTATTTATTCGATTTAGAATTATTACAGTATCGAACTCGGAACAAATAGTTTAGTCGAACTGTGTATTTAAATAAATAAATAAAAAAGCAAAAAAATGCACGGAGGGAAAACAATAACCTTGTATTATTTATTTTCTGTTCGATCGTCGTCACGGTACATAAATAACAGTAAAACGCCAGTTAAAAATAACGAAAACGCGAAGGTGTATTGAATAATAGGCTTTATATAAGTGTGTTTTTTTTTATGTGCGTTCGACTAGTAGTTTCTTTCAGATTATATGTTTACAATAGAGATATCGTTTATCAGAATTTCTATGAAAAGAGTATGAGTAAACACGTTCGCGTGATTTATGTACTTGTGTAGGGATTGTATTGTGTTTAATGTTTAATTAGAAATTTGTTATTGAATATCTTGTTTACGTTCACACAAAAAACATGTAAATATTGTTAAAAGATGCCAAAGTATTTAATTAATATTTACATGGTTTATTTACGGATATTGAATAGAATAATTTATAAAGTGTCGATTTTTACTGTGTCAAAGAATATATTCTTATTTTTTAACACGTTGACTGCCAAGTGAATTTTTTACGACTACCCCATACATCGGAGTGAAATTTCTACTATTAAGAATAAAAATTTTCATAATATGATTAAATTTTGCTATATTACTCCGCATAATACTTCTATCTCACTATCGACCAGTAGTTCTCGTAATATAGAAAGATAACAACTGACTGAGTGCAATAATCAAGTCAAAAAATAGTAATAATCATTAATTATCAATTAAAAAATTAGCTATACTTATTGCAATATCAAAAGTTGTATATTCTATTGAAAAAGTTACAAGAAAATAACATCATGAAATAAAAATAAAAAAAAATAGAAGATATAAAAAATGGTAAAAAATACGATAGAGATGTAGCCAAGAATCGCATGGAAAGAATATTTATTTTTTACAAAGATTTCGGCGACAACACATACTTTTTCGTCCTGTATTTCAATGAACTACACAATTTTTAATCTATCTGATTTTTTATGATTAAAAATATATATACATACATAGACTATTATAAATGTAATCAAATATGAGCCAAATTATCCATTATGAATTAGAGAAACGTTTATTGCATCAATCTATTGTTATCAATTTTGTAGATTATATAGAACATTGCAAGAAAATCGTCCAACAGTGATTAATCGATAACGTATTATTCTGTAGAGGTGTAATGCACGACCGCATGTAACAAAACTGACATTGATTTAACACCGATTTTCATTCGGGAGTTTTATTATATTCCCAAGATACTGTTTTATTAGATTTTCATCTACTTCTATACTTTAAAATATTTGTTCATAGATGAGGTTGTTTGTTGTATAAAACGATGTAAAATTAAAAATATAAATGTTAGAATTTCAATAAAAAGCAAATTAAATTAATTAATTATTGATTAAAGTAAATTTTGAATAAATTGTCAATGACTTATTTTATAATATAATAAGTAATTAATCTCAAAATAATTTTAAAATTCAATTAAAACGTTTGAGATTCAAATTTATTAATCTGTTAACAAAGAATTAATTTTAAAGGAAGATCAAATAAATAATAATAACATGATGAAATTTATTTAAAAAATGTCTTTATTCTAACCAGTTTATTTTTGTTATTAATATTTTGTAAAGAAATTTATATTAACGAAACAATGTTAATTAAATACACTTTATCAGTAAATTTTGTACGGTTTATTGCTTTTCATTTATATATATATATATATATATATATATATATATATATGCGTTTTATGTATATATTGCAACTTTAAAGGTAATAAGTTCAAGAATTCCATTTAAAGTCTCGTATATGTGCAAAGTTATAATTGAACTGAAAGTACATTTTACAAAGGAATTTCATATTGCACGTAGGTACGTAAAACAGGAAATTAATTGTCATTTGTTACAAAATTGTTATTTTTAATGTAAAATTCTCTGAGTGTAAATCAAATGAAAATATTTCAAATGAGAAATATTTTTAAATTAATTAGTATTTTACTTGAAAAGTGATAATAAGAATGAATTTTTGTATAATTGATTGATTTTACATTTGAAACTGTGCATAAGTTAATTTATTATTACCCTTTATTTATTAAAAATAAAATAAAATAATAATGTAACTTTATATATATATATATATATATATATATATATATATATATTAGGTTGTCAAATATCTCCCTTCCGCCTTTTTGTCTTTTGAATTTCGCGGCTATGTACAAAAAAAAAAAAAAAAAGCGGAAGGGAGATACTTGACAACATAATATATATATATATATATATATATATATATATATATATATATCACAATTATCTATTTCCTGCTGGATTAATATCTTTCCCAAAAGTTTTCTCTTTCAGCAGTTCAATGTCTTTCTTTTCCTTTCTGCACCTATGTCTTTATCCTATCTGTCCATGAATCTCTTTTTATATCGCTTTTACATATATATATATATATATATATATATATGTAGAGACAGAAAAAGGAACAAAATTGATCAGAGAGAAAATAAAAATTATAGATATTATAGAAAAAATTAATTATAGAAAATTAATATTAGTCAATTATATAACAATAATAGAAGACAACCGATTGACAAAAAAAATATTTATCGAGAACCCAAAATTAAAAAAATACTGAAGAAGTGACTCATGGCAAAACAGAGATATAAGAAATTTCGTGGAAATGGAAAAGAAAGGAAAAGTATTTGATTGTTTTATGTAAAAATTTTCGGGATAGACCTTCATCTATCAGTAGCTAGAAAAAGACTGATATTAGTATATATTTTATGTTATAATTAACAAAAATAAGATTAAATAAAATATATGTGCCATTAATATAATTAGAAATGTTTTTCTTTTTTTTATATTTAATTTATTCATATTTCTGGACTATAAAAGATATTTCTAGTGATACAATAAAAAATATTTATTTTCTACATCCCTTTTCATTTTTCAATATTGTTTAAGTTTCGGTTTTTGTCATTAATATTTCTCGAAACGTTTTTATTAGTTTTTCTATTTTTTTTACAAAGATTTTTTTGGTAAAATATGTATAAATTATTCAATGTTTATTAAATATACTTTAGCAGTCAATTGTAAACCATTTTTTGTGGTTACTTTATTTCAGAAAATGTCTAGGTATTTTTTTTTTACTTTTTATTTATTATTTAATAATTTTTTTATTATTCAAGACATTTTTCTCTGGAATAGAGTACTGCTTTTAACTGATTTATTTTATTTTTCCACCTATTCACATTTAAACTACTTCTATTCACTTCCAATTCTACTTCCTTGAAATTTATATAATTTCAAGGAAATTGTATTTTAGTTAAATTTTATATTTTAGTTAAATAATCTATATAAATATTAATTATTAAAAAAATTATATTAATACCTATATGTATTTTCAAATTGTGATCTCTAATGAAAATATGTAGTAAAATAAAAATATTTTTTCTATATTAATCACTTTCTTATTAATAAATTGTAAATAAAAGTAATTAAATATTAAACAATTATTATTTACGAAAAGTCAATACTAAACAAACTTTTTCAAGTATTAAATTAATCGATATAATATGTTAACTTTTGAACTCTGTATATATATATATATATATATATATATATATATATATATATATATATATATATATATAGTTGTGTATATTTGTATATTGAGATTGATTAAATTCCGTACTTTATTTTTATGTAAAAAGAATGCCAAGCCAATCTCCGATTTTATCTCATCCAGTTAGAAAAGTAATTATTGTTTCCGTATAAACTTTTTTTCTGGAATAAAACGAAACGTACCAAGTTCAAAAACAAGTGTACAGTATAACGCGATAACGATAAAACGCACAATACAGGGAAAAAACTGATATGATAGAATACGATGTACACAATAAGAGATCGTTTGAAACGCAACAATTTGTGTAAAGGAGATAAAAACAAAAAAAAAGTACACGTAAGAACGGTTTATTGTTTAGCCAAGCACGTAAATGGAAAACTTTTATCTCCGACGAACTTGACACCCGCCCGAGGTGGACAAGACGGCTCCTTTCTCTCCACTTAATTCCAGATAAAAACTTCATTTTGTCCAGATGTTTTGTTAACACGACCGCCGAGAGAGACGTCGACTGAACAATAAACTACCACCGCCGACCGTCCGCCTCGAACGTACGCTACAGTCTTTGAACCTGCGGAGCGCCGTTCCTTTTTCATCTTTTCAGTGTTATCGGTCAGCGGGTGATGCGATCGCTTCCTCTTTATTTTTTCCTCTTTTTTTTGTTCTACGGACGTGCGTTCCTTTTGTAACGAGACGACGCGTCCTTTGACGTCACATCCTCTTTACACATAGAGTTATCAAACAGAAGCTCTGGACAATCGATCCGAATGCTCGCTACGAATCTATATTTATGCTATCGGATTGATTGGGGAAACTTTTTGCGATTTCCTTCGCATGAAGGAAAAAATATCCGTTTCGAGGTTCGTTTTTTTCGATGCCTGCACGGGTTCCGTTTGAAGATTCTTTTGACAGTGTTTATTTAATTTTAACATAGAAATTGTATTCAGAATAGAATTTACGCCGCAAGAGATAGAAACCTAACATAGAATCATTGTTAAATTATATTCAGTCTTTGAAACAAACGTTGAAATTAATTTGAAACCTTTCACATGAATTAAATAAATACATTATTTCCTATATCTTCTTTTAATAATCTAAATTAAAGTAAACGCTAGTTTATTTTTTTTTTTTTGGAAAATGAATTAGTGTACCAGGACTACGATTTTATTATTAAAAGTTTTAGTATTTATACGTAAATATATTTTTTAAATATATTCATATTTTTTTATTTTTAAATATATAAAGCAAATATGAAAAAATACCTTTTTAAAATAACAAAGTCATTATAAAGAAAAAATCTATTAAATTATTTCAGTAAAAAATATATTCATAGAACTAAACATTATTTTCAGTCCTTTAATACTGAAAGAAACAACTTTGAAACAATTTTCGATTTTTTAATTTATTCAAAAATAATTTATTGTCTATAAAAACCGAATTTGGTTAAAACGAAATGAATTTTTCATCAAAATCAATTATATTTATTTAAAATAATCGACTTATAATGAAAAAAATCAATCATTTTCATCATTCATTTCTTTTACCAAAAATTACCACGACTTATATATAGTTGGAAAATTTTATGAAAAATCATAATTTTTTAAAATTGTTTTTGTTCATCAAAAATCGTTATAATATTATAAAATATATTAAATAATTAATGAAAATCATTTTTATTCCCTTTAAAAATGGTTCTATCGTACAAAAACTCATGAAATGCAAATTTTTATATTTTATATTAAATTTTTAACATTGGTTCAAACAAATATTTTTTTAGAAAAATTTTCTAATTTCTTTATATTAAAAATAATCTAAATTGATAATAATTAACTATTCACATCAACTAGAAATGAAATAAATGTGTTTTAAGTCCAAATACGATATTTCTGTAATTTAAAAAAATGTAAGACAATTTCAATTTGGTCAAAAATCGTTTATTGTTTATAAAAATTGTATTGTGTAAAATCAAAATGAATTTTTTGTAGAAAATAATTATATTTATTTATAATAATCGATTAATAATAAAAAAATTGATCATTTCGAACTTTCATTTTTTTGCTCAAAAAATACGACGACCTATAGTATGGAAAATTTGATGAAAAATCATAATTTTTCAAAATCGATTTTTTTTAATCACAAATCGTTATAATATTATAAAATATATCAACTAATGAACGAAAAACAATTTATTTTTTCAAAAAAAGTATTTTCTTGTTCAAAAACATATATGCAAATTTCAAAATTTTCTATTAAATTTTTAAAATTTGTTCATTTAACTATTTTTTATTGGAAAAATTTCTAATTTCTCTTTATTAAAAATAATCTAAGTTGGTAATAAATAACTATTTCCATCGACTAAAAATTAAATAAACGTGTTTTAAGTCCTAACACGATTTTACTCTCAATTTAAAAGAATATAAGAAAATTTCAGTTTGTTCAAAAATCATTTATTGTTTATAAAAATTGTATTTTGTAAAATCAAAATGCATTTTTTGTAGAAACTACTTATATTTATTTATAATAATCGGTTTATAATACAAAAATCAAACATTTCGTATTTTCATTTTTTTGTCCAAAAATTACCACGACCTATAGTATGGAAAATTTGATGAAAAATCATAATTTTTCAAAATCAATTTTTTGTATCACAAATCGTTATAATATCATAAAGAATATCAAATAATTAGTGAAAATTATTTTTATTTCTTTCAAAATATATTTTATTGTTCAAAAACTCATAATATGTGGAATTTTCAAATTTTATGCTTAATTTTTGAACATTTTCAAATCATTAATTTTTTAGAAAGATTTTTTAATTTCTACTTATTAAAAATAATTTAAGTTGATAATTAATTATCATTTATATTTACAAAAAAATAAATAAAACTGTTTTCAGTTCAAATACGATTTTTTGTCAATTTATACAAATGTAAGAAAATTTAAATTTGTTCAAAAATCGTTTATTGTGTATAAAAACGTTATTTTATAAAAGCATAATGAATTTTTCGTATAAAACAATTGTATTTATTTATATTAAAAAATCAATCATTTCATACTTCCATTTTTCGCCCCAAAATTATTATTACATAGTATGGAAAAATTAGTGAAAATTATTTTTTTAAATCGCTTTTCTGTCTAAGTATGTTATAGTATTATGAAATATACTAAATAAATTATATAAATTCTATTTCCTAAAAAAAATGTTAATCAAAAACTCATGATTTTTTATTTTTTTTAAAAAATCTGTGATTGATATTGAAATATTTATTAATCACGAAGTTTATGATATTTTGTTGTTAAGATCAATAATTAAATTCTGAAATGTTATAGATTTTTATTATCAGTTTGTATATTTTTGTGGTAATATTGTTTATTCAGACCTAATATAGATTTTTTTTAAAAAAATATCATGCCAAGCTATAAAATTAAATATACAGTTTAAAACCCAATGATCTGTACGAGTTTCCTCAACTGTCCGTACACAATAAAACTTTATACTCCAATTAAAAGGAATAAATAGGCGAGGGATCCGTCCACGAACAAGGTTCCCATATTGTTTTCACGCTCATAATCACGCGACCATTAAAACGAGCGGCCAAGACACGTTGCTCGTTATCTCTGGCCAACCGCTCGTGCTCTTAGAGGTACATATATATAAATATATATATAAAATATCGAGATTTCAATGACGATCGCAACTTATGCACACACAAATATCAGTATTTTGCTCGCTGTTCGCTTGGAACTACGCGCGGTGTCCGTGCCACTTTTCTGTTTGTTTGTGTGTTCGTCCTGTGTGTGTTGTATCCGTCTAATGTTCGATACCGCCGATCCGTTTCGTCCTTTTCGCCTTGTCATTTGTCCTGTAGTGTTGTCCTACGTGTCCGTGCATCGCCACATCGTATCTAGTCAAGGAATACTGCGCGCCACGGCCGAAAAAAGTGTACGGAAAAATAAATAAATATACATTTGGTCGATGTGTGTTTTTATCGAAGCGTTTGTGTTGTGTTGATGTTTGGATGTACACGCGTACGGGATTTATAAAAAAAGGCAAACTTATTATTATACATGGAACAGTAACGGTTCGATGCCAGAATATACATACATACATACATTATATATATATATATATATATATATATATATATATATATATATTACATAAAAAAACTATTTTTATTTATATGTTTTCTATTTTTAGTTTCCATTATAACTTTAAACACATGGCTGTTTCGTTGAATGGGAGATCTAAATAAAAACTAAAATCTAATACGCTATTTATATACATATATATATATATATATATATATATATATATATATATATATATATATATACATACACACACACAAATATTTATATATATATATATTTGTATAGTAGAGTAAATTTAAAAAAAATAATTTTCCAACTGTCACGTTTTTAAAAACATCATATGTGTGTATTTTTGTGATGAAAATGTAGTTCCGACTTTTGTATAAAAATTATTTGTATTTTGCGACGAATTTATTTTTAACTAATATTTTTCTATAAACAAAGAAATTCCTATTTCTCATAGGAAAGTACTAAAGATTTTGCACGCTTTACAAAATGTAAAAATAACAGACTTTTTTTAAATTTCTTATGATTCATACGTTCATTCATGTTAGTAGTATATTAATAGTTTTGTATTTTTTATACAAGTTCGTATTCATTTCAATTTATAATACCGATAGAAGAATGTGTCTTTCTTATAAATATTTGAATGTTTCACAATTTATATTGCAATCTTAAATATTTTTAAAACAGAATAAGTTTACTTTAATTGTGAATATTACTTCAAGATTTTTTTTCAAATAAATATTTAATAATCCACAAATTATATTGTAATCTTAAAATATTTACCAGCGATTTTATTTTTTTTTTGCATGTTTGTATCTCTTTGAATTTTCAATATTGCTCAAAGAAATTTTTGTATATAAATATTTAAATATTTCGAAATTATATATTATAACCTTAAGATAATTAAGGTTAGTGAAATATAAACGATTATATATTTTTAAAACAATGTAAGTTTATTTATATTTTAATTTTTAATATTTATTGAAGATGTTTATTCTCATATAAATATTTAAATATTCCAAAATATATACCATAATTTTAAACTATTTAATATTGGGTCATCTTATAAATAATACAGTTATTTAGAGAAAGTTTCGAAATAAAAGATTTTTTTCATTTTAATTTTAATCTAAAATATTTTTTTCGTTATTATTCACAACTTTTTTTTATTTTAATCTTAAATTTTTAATTTTTTTTTGGTTTTCCGATAAAAAATAAATCAAACTCCCCTTCGTACTTCAGTCTCTGTATTATTAACCTATTTTCTACAAATATGCTTTAAGAAACTTAAGAATAGATAACAATTTAATGGTGCTAGGTCAGGAGAATAGGTAAATGTGTCAACTTTTCATTTAAATTGCCTTAGATTTTGAAATGTTTCTTGAACATTTGTTCAAAAAATTCATCTGAAAAACGTACAAAAATATTTTTATGACTTTTAAGTAAATGTACGTTTTGATACAAAAATATTTTTTTAATATATTAAGATAATTTAAACACATGTTTATTTGAAATTTGAATTAATTTTGTATTTTTATTTGATATTAAATTAATATAATAAATAAATTACTTTTTGGTATAAAATATTATTTAAAAACTATTAAAATCAATTAATTAAACATTACTAAATTAATTTTGTTTAAATTTCGATTTAAATTTTATATTATAGTTTATTAGACTAGTTAAAATATTTGATCTTTTAATTATTTAACAGTATAATGAATCGTTTCTGATTTGAAACTAGAATTAATATTGAATAATATTATTATTTTACTAAACATATTTTAGCATATAATTATTGTTTAAAATAATAAACCGGCATTCAAATTTCATCGCCTAGGATTGAATCGTTTTATTAATTTAACAAGTTATTAATTCCATCCAATTAATATTTGAAAACAACATAACGGATGTGTTTTACATTTTATTTTCGAATTAAACATTCCAGAAATGTTTTATGTGAATTAATCATTAAATGGAGACTGCCAAACCTCAACTAGGATACGAATTAAGTAAAATGAATAAATAATTGAATACCTTTCCTCGTATCAAAACTATTATTCAACAAACTACATCGTACGTCGACCGTTCATTACATATTAATAAAATAATAGAGTGAACGTTATTGAATATAAAATAAGAAAATGTTTGAAAGTCGAGCGGACGTATCACGCGGGCATTAAAACTTTATCAAGTAGATAAAAAGCTAATATTAATTCGCCGATTGCAATTATAACATAATGAAAAACTGTTTGCAGACGACCGAAACAATTAAATTAATTCGATAAAAGTTTTATTATTGAGTTACTTCGACCAACGTTGACGAAAATGTCACGAGACTAATAACACGATTACGTGAAATTTATGGGGTTAGTTAAACTTATGGTCCTTATTCGATCTCGACAATTTTATATATGTGTTTTATTTTATTTTTATTTTTTCATATAGATAATTATCGGAGAATTAAATTAGAACGGAGAGTAATACGATGAAATGTCGAATAAAAATCAAATTAAATTTTATATAGTGGCTGTGCAATTTCAGTTTCAGGATTGGATTATATATATATATATATATTTAATACAATCTCTTCTCATAATTATCCTGTGTGAATAAAAAATCGTATAAATGTCATTTTTATGCAACATTAATATTTTTATAGAAGCTGTAAAAGAAATTATATTCAACCAGCTCTTGTATTTAAATCATAAACGAATATGAAATTTCGAAATATTATTAAATTACTAACAGAATTCACTGTGGGAAATTTATGATCTTAATTTTTAATTAAATTTAGATACATAAATATATATATATATACGAGAATTGTTTGATAAGTATGGTAAATTTATTTATTTTTTAATTTAATTAAATTTTTCAATTTAGTTTTTCTTACTTTTTTACCATATTTATCAAACGACCTTCGTATATATATATATATATATATATATATGTATATGTATATAGAATTCACAAGAATAAGCAGGATTTCAAAGTGAATTTAGTTCAATAGACCATATTTAAATAATAAAGGAAATTATTAGTCGATGCAACGAGTATCAAATACCACTCTGCTTTGATTTGATAGATTATGGAGAAGCCATTAACTTAATCAATATGCTACGATATGAAATGCATTGAAGAATCAAGAAATTGAAGAATTATATATTAAACTCTTAGAAAATATTCTTAGAAATGCTTTATCATCTGTACAAGTACTTTAGGAAAAATTAAAATTATAAAAGGAATGAAACAGAGCCATGCCATATCATCAAAATTATTTACATCTACGTTAGAAGAATTTAAGAGATAAGATTATAAATCTAGAGGAATAAAAAGCAATGAAGATATGCTAATCTCTTAAGATTTGCTGATGACGTTATTATTTTGTCAACACCCAGATAAACTTGAAAAAAGAATAAAAAAAATTGATAAATAAAGTAAAAAAAATAGGTTTTATGATAAACCTCGATAAGACAAAAATAATGTTTAGTGTATTTTTAAATCAAAAAAAAAATAGAATTAGAAAGACGAGTAATAGAAGTTTAAAATTATGAATATCTAGGATAACACATGAGATGTAAGAGACTAAAAATGAACTAGTGACAATTGGGAAGAAATTTACGTATTATGCAAAAAAAAATCGGAAAAATAGTTCATACAAAATTATTTGTTTTAAATGAAATAAACATTTCAAGATGAATAGTTTTAATGAAATGCCAAAACAGGAGGGTTTAGAAAATAGGAGATAAAATGATAAAAAAAAGTAGTGATTTAATTTGTATTTTTGTCTTTTATGGAGTATCATATATGGAAGTTTTTTTTAAAGATCTCCTATGACAGATTTGCATTAAAATTAAATACATTTCTCTAACTTTAAAAAGAAAAATGTTTGATCAATGCATTCTAGAATAATTTAGTAGTTCCAGACAACACAAAGATGTATATAAAAATATATGTTTGAAATAATACGAAAAAAATAGAAATGAATGTATGCAATCAGAATGAAAATAAAAGTTACCGATGTTATGGCAAAAGTAAAAAGTTTGAAATGAAAGTGAGTCGATCATATAACAATAAGAGAGAACCACTGATGGATAAGAAAAGCTATTGATTAAGAATCTAGATATATAATGAGGTTTAAAAATGGAGTCGAAATGGAGTGAAAGAAATAGATAATAGATTGGTCGAAGTAGAAAGTTTTGGAAAAGGTTTTCACACAACATTGGATAGAAAAGCTGAAGATAGTGATGATTTATATATATATATATATATATATATATATATATATATATATATATATAATATTACATGTGTGTGTGTATTATTGCAATTTTATGAACAATTTTTTCTCTATTCAAAAATGTCCATTTGTAATTTCTATATATGAACATTTAATTTTATTCAAAGTACATAAAATACTATATATTTATACATGATTTATAAAATGTATTTCAAAGTAATCATAAAACATTGCTATTCTATAAATGCAATTTTGATTTTCTAATCACAATTATGTAACAGCCTAACATTCCAACGACATTGCGTTGCTATACTGCCGATAAAATTAGTCAGTTTTATTTGAATACTGTCGAAGAAGGCAGCATTAAAATTGTGTTTGCTTGTCGTAAGTGTGTCCATGTATAAATATATATTTACACTGTATATTTGTGTGCGTAATTGAACACACATTAAAACTGATTACAGGAAAACGCGAGTATTACGTAACAACAAAAAGACCGTTAAACTTAGAGTGTAGAGAAAATTCGATCAGTGCATCAGAGTTAATCAGCCAGTATCGGTTTTAGTTTCAATGCGCGTGCATTTCGTTTTGTGCGAGTTTTACTGTAAGAGTGTGTGTGTGTGTGTGTGTGTATGTTTGTGCAGTATATGTATACATGTTTCAAAGTGGTGTGTAGTGTAACTTGTTGCTTCTGGTGCGCTTCTGCAATGACTTTATAAGCTATAACGTTGTGTATGGTGTAATTAGCTGGAGGCGTATAGCAGTATTTAGCTGTTCATCATCATCGGTATATATATATATATATATATATATATATATATATAATTGTGTGTGTGTATATGTATATACGTTTCGAGCAAAGTTTTGACACTTGTTAGTTAACTTAGTAATTTGGTGTTGGTAAGTGTCAGATCAATCTCAGATTAAAATGGATACTATGCCATATTTTTTTCATGATATATTTATAGCATTGTTCATCTAGCGAAATATATATATATATATATATATATATATATATATATATATATATATATATATATAGGGTTATCGAAGTGTGATGCCTACATTTGTGTTTTATTAAAAAGAAACATATGTAGTTTTTTTGATTTTTAATAAAACACAAATCTAGGTGACACATTTGGATGACCCTATATATTGTTATATATATATATATATATGTATATATATACATATACATGTGTTTTTATATGTACATGTAAATAACTCTGCTTTTTTAAAGATCAAATTTTCAAATTGTTTGTATTTTCTTATTTACACATGTAATCCCCTACAACAAAATTAATATAAAAATCGTAATGATTTTGAAAAAGTACTGAAAATCATTATATATATTATGTCCAAAAAATATTTTATTTATTTTTAAAATAAGAGTAAGGAATAATAGTTATAAATTGATGGAGTAATCAAAAAACTCGAATATAAACCATATTATTTTATAACAGTAATAATATGCTTCTCTGGGATTAAAATTTTAATACCATGAGTTTAAATTTTTAAACGATCTTTACTTATTTATATTTTCTTTTTAATTTAGTTTTAAAAACTGTCATTAAGGAAAACTGTTCAAATGGTGTGAAATTGATTTTATCCAAGATATCTCTATGAATTACTGAATTTATAAAACAAACTTTTATGATTTAATTTTTTGTGCACTTAGATTTTAGTAAAATGAAAATTAGAAAACTGTCATAAAAAGAAAAAATCTGTAATTAAAATTCTTCCACGTGAAATATTCCATAAAAAATTTAGAAATGGTAGTTAATTTACTATTACTCTTTTTATTTTGTTTCTTATTCTTTAAATCTTCTTGCTTTGGTATTTTATAAAGATTATTCATTTTAAAACAGATAGTTCTTTCTGAACTATTTTTCTAAATTTTTCTTTAAATTATTTTTTTTTGCATTTTATTACCAAATAAAATTCCATACACTCGTAATTCTCACAGAGGTTTATAAAAAATCAACTATAGTACCATATTCTAACATTTTTTTTAGAAAGATAAGATTTGCATGAATTTTGCTTATATTAGGTTGGCAAGTATCTCCCTTCCGCCTTCTGGTCTTTTGAATTTCGCAGCTATGTACAAAAAAAAAATTAAAAAAAAAATTAAAAAAAAGCGGAAGGGAGATACTTGCCAACCTAATATTTAAAATATGTTTATCTTTGAATGATTTCACTGTGGTCTAGAAATATTTACATTAATTAAATGATGATACTTTTATTCTTTCGAAATAGTAAATAAATAAATAATATTTCCGCTATTGGTAAATCGAATAATAGTACTTTTGGGACAATTCATTTCTATATTATTAACAGTGTGTTTTCAATGTTAACTCTGTGTATCATTCGTCCATATAATATATATATATATATATATATATTATATATATATATATATATATATATATATATATATATATAAATATATATAAATTTCTCTTATCAAAAAATTCTAGAATTAATGCAATTCTCGTTCAGTGATACAAGTTTAATGATAACTGATAAAATAATATCTATTTATTCATTGAAATATTCATTTTTTTCATGAAATATACGTTTCTCAATTACGTTTTAAATAAAAATATGTACATATGTATTGTAATATTAATATATAATCGTTTTGTACATACAGTTACATTAAAAGCAGAATGAGTAATGTTATATTGATTTTTATTACTTTAAACACAATAGATGTGTGACTGAAATAAGAGACTTTAGTAATATGTTATATTGACAAAGATAGAATGAATGCGATTATATATTTTTCTTCAAATAGGTTTATTATTGAAATAAGTATTATCGACCTTCGAACAAGAACTTATCGTACAAATTAGGTAATAATATATTCTGACATTCAATGCAAGTAAATAAATTCTTTAAAACAGATCTCCCTACAATAAATGAGTTTTTTCAGATATTTTAACTGAATTTTATATTTTAATTAAATATTATTTCAACAGTGGCTGTCTTTTATCCAGTTTGTAAACAAGAAACAATAAAATAAAAGTAGACAAATAAGGATAAACTGAAATGATTTGTAATTTGAAAATCGTTAATTTTTGAACATTTAAACTGTTTATTTATCAACAACTACTATTATTTATCTCTGGTATTAGAATTAATAGGGTCTTAGCCTCTTTGAAAATTCTAGTACAGTCTTCGCGATTTCCGGAATGTTTTCTCAATTTCCTTATACCAATCTTCCTTAAATCATCCTTTACAACCATTAGTTATTTTTTCCTGATGTTTTTCCTTCAATTTTCAACTAATAGATTTTTCTCTGTAGATTTTATTGATGGACTTTTTTTTTTTGAAAAAAATGTATAAATTTGTAATATTTTCAGATATAGGTTAAATTGAATTATTGTTAATTTGAACAGAGTTTATTTATGATTGTTTAAGCTTGTATCCACAATAGTAAGAATAGTATTAATTTTTTTATATTTTTTCTGCGATTTAAATATATTACCTCAATTAGGGTCCATAATTATTATTAACCAAAAAAAAATTATAATATTTCAATTACCTCCTTTTTTAAATAACATTTTGTATTCATTTGATGATTAAAAATAGCATGTAAGCTAAATCGAGTAAATAAAACTGTATTCGAAATGTTTCTATTTGTACTTTAAAACCCCAACAATAACTTTTATCACACAAAATGAAACATTTTTACGGTGAAAAATGAGACTTCTCACATTAAAGTACAAAAATATACAGCGTATATAACTTTTCCATTGTTACGTGAATTTATGCGATGTTCATGGATTTACACGATATTCAGAACAAGTTGAAATGTCGTAAAAATATAAATTTAATTCGTATTACATCTGAAATAAAATCATGAACACTATTTTCAGTGCTTTGTTGCCTTTTATACTAAATTATTCTAAATTTTAAAAAGATCCTAATGTTCTACTCGAAAAAATTCCATATTCATTTATATTAAATTTTTATTGTAGTTTATGCGAAGTTATTGTCCTTTTTTTAAAAAAAATATAGTGCTTAAATTTATCGTAGTTTAGATTAGTCATCGTTATTAAAAATTCAATGAGCTATTAAATTGTTTTGACTGACCGACAGTTAATATCAAACATAGACTTGCTTTGTCATGCAGTTCAAACAGATAAACATCTTTTGTACGATATGAGCGCATTGACAAATATAACAGGATAGAGTAGAATGGCATTCATGTGTCGGCATATACAGATGGATAGATGGATATAAGTACGTATGTACTATCCTATACCCTCGACGAGTTGAAGAAGAAGCTTATATTATCGGCGGGTGTTAGTGACGGGCGTCGCTTAGCAACCAGCAGCGTCGCGACGCTAAAAATAGAGCACGTGATGTGCTACGTTTGCCTATACCGACGACCGCACAAGAAAATTGTCATGCCTGTCAGGTACAATAAGAATATATGGCAATTTGTGTTCAATCATTATATCCGATGCGGCCTATCCCGTGCGCTAATTGCTTTTCGGATGTTGTCAACGTGAAATAATTAATGTCTGTTTCTTGGAATTCTGATATGATTAAATATGATTATAAAGTACTTATGATTGTGAGTTAATCAGTTGTACTGACGACTTTATCGAACGGAAATAGAAACGTTTGTGAAAGATGATCGATGGCAGAATCTTATTGTGAACGAATTTCAATTAAATTTTATACTAAAAGCACGGATTGTACTTTTATTCATCTTATATCGAAATAAAACTGTTTTTTAAACATCAGTGTCCAATTATATTCTTATTTATTCTGTTAAAACATAAAAAGTTATTAAATAAAAATATCTACTTTGCCTTTAGAGTAGAAAAAATTGAAACTGAAAACAATTTCAATTATATTCATTTTTTGTCATAGTTAAAAATTCTCTTTACTATATTCTTTTTTTGTCATACTTTTTTTAAATTAAAATATTTCGTATATATTTAATAAATAAATTATTCAGTAAGTAAAACACCTGTTCTTTTTTCTATTTCTGAATCATTGATTTTGTATTTCACAGAGTTACAACTTTAAAACATTATTCATTAATTTCAAAATTGATTTAAAATCTAGATCAATAAAAGTATAAAATCAATTATCTATAAATGAGTAGTGCGAGTAGATATTACAACAATAAATAAATAAGAAAATAAAACATTTTATGTTTTATAATTACATAAATTTTGTACAACTTTAAACCAGCTTTGGAGTAATTTTATATTTTTTCTAGAAAATTTCTATTGATCCAGGAAATCAATCGTACAGATATTACTAATGATTGTATTAATTTATATATTTTATTTAAATTATTTTAGAAAATTTAGAACAGCTGATAATATCTCAAAATGTAAAATCTAGTAAATATAAAGTGGGATAAAATTTTAATCAAATTGTGAAAATTCTACCCATGTGTAAAAAATGTTTATAGTCTTATTATATAATATTTTAACGAATCAGAATTTTTTCCTGTCCATTTTGATAGCTTTAAATTATATAAATTCATTAAATAAATAGTATAAGTTAATTAAGTTTGTAATAAATATAGTAATTAAATAAATTGAAAAAACGAATGTACTTTTCTAATTAAAGTGTTAAATAATTATTAAATTTTCAATAAAATATGATTTTCAATAAAATAATAATTAGATCGATATCAGAGATCATTCTCAGAGCATAAATATGTAGTCATTGTACTCGTACAACAAATAATTATTAAACACCTTAGAAAAATTTTGTGTCAGTTATTATTTTTTAATGGAAAAAATTGATCACATTTTCTAATTTTTCTCAGTTGTTATACCCTGAACTGTGTTATAATTCTTATAATCTATTTTTTTTTAAAAAAAAGATAAATACGTCTGTTTTTTAATAGCTAGAATCATCACAAAAACTGCAATATTTAAATTACAATATTTCGATAAACCTTTTTGAATACGTGACAGGATTTTTCGATCAAACCGTACACAAGTACGTTTCATTTCACACAGTTGTTGAGAATGGCACAAGCCGACGTATGTATTTATAAATAAGTTATTCTCGGATCTATTCATTTAGACGTTAGATAATGGTTTCGTTAACGTTCGCTTTATGTAAATAACTGTCAAACGCATCGACAAATGTCAACTTACACATAAATTAATAAGCGAGAAATGACAACCGTGTAAATCTTTAATTAAATAATTAAAACTGTATTAGAACTGTCATAGTCTGGTATGATTAGTATTATGACGAACAAGGTATGAATAATCATCATGTTGAATTTTTCTCTCTTTCCCAATACTTATTCTTTTGTGTTGTAATAATATTTGAAACGATACAGAAAATTAAAAAGAACAATAATAAATATTGGCTTGTTACTATGACATTCCAAGATTATATATACATATATATATATATATATATATATATATATATATATATATATATATATATATATAGAGAGAGAGAGAGAGAGAGAGAGAGAAGTTTATGGATTTATTCAAAAATTGCCAATTATTAATACATGGAATTCCATATCTACTTAAAATCATTTAGCCAATTAAAAATATTTGATACAGTGTATTATATTGATATTTTATTTATATAAAAATATTCATATTACAAGAATAACTTTCAACCAGTTTTTCCATTAATAATAACTCATTCTTTAACAGCAGTAGGTTATAAAAATATTCTTGAATATAAATATTGTGACGTGGATATTGAAAGGTATACAATATTAATCAAAGAATAAAAAGTAAACAAATATTAAACGATTTTTATAAAATCGTACAGTGTATTGTAATGTTTTTATTGAAAAATACAATTGTCAGTTTTAGCGATTTTCGCAAGTGACTACATTTAAAAATAAATATAAATAAAATATTAAGATAAAACTTTTTGGTTATAACTTCTGTTTTTTTTCTTGAAACGTTTGTATTATTTCAAGTCTTTGTCTGATTTAAACGATAAAATATTTATTTATATATATATATATATATATATATATATATATATTGGATTTAAGTAAACAATTAATCTAAATCTAAGTAGCATTCATTGTGGCTTTGCCGACTGATGTATGTTAGCAGGATGATGATATATATATATATATATATATATATATATATATATATATATATATATATTGGATTTAAGTAAACAATTAATCTAAAGTCGAATTGATGATTTGATTGATCCATGGTTTTAAATATTGATTTTTATACTAAATCACATAATTAAAAACGTAGATAATTTTAAATAAAAATTGTTCGAAAATTAATCTGTAATTCGATTCAAATAAATAGAATGAAAAGAAAAGACGATAATACATTATGTTATAAATTAATAAAATTAATTATAAACATTTTCATATATTCATAATTTGATTTTCTACTCGAATTAAATTTTCATAAAATGAGTCAATATTCCAAAACCTAATTAAGTATTATTTATTATTATTTAATTATTTTTTGGTATAAATGTATCAAAAACAACACTGTTGTTCTTGATACAAATATATGAAAATTGAGATTTTGTATTTCTGTTCTGAAATTATAAAAGTATATTTTTTTTTAAAGAAATATTCAATTTCTAAGAAAGAAGCATCATCATTGAAAATGTATAAAAAGATGCGAACTCAATTTTTATGTTCTAGAAATTTACTGATTTCTTTTAATTAAAATATGTTTATAAATAATTACTGGTAAAATAGTTTTTCTTATCTATAATCCTTCTATTATACAGTATGCTTTTATTATCAATAGTAAGGTCATTGTTCTTTTCACATTTTTATGATTAATTTCAATCTTAATCATCATCTAATATTATAATTAAACATTGATTACATTGTATATTTAATTTTCTTATTTAACTTTAATGTACAGTTCAGAGAACCCTCATTTTTCATAAAAAAAATTTTAAAGCCCTAGAAAAAATGCAATAATCAATTTATAGAATAAAATGAACTAGGGGTTAAAATTGACTGTAAAAAAGTAAATAATTAATAACTCAACCAAGGACAATTTAACAAGTAAAAAACATATTGAACTTCAATTATAGAGTTTGGAGTAATGACTCATTTCAGTGAAAATGTTTATACAAAATTGTTTATAGAATAAATATCTATTTTATTCAAGATATTGTTATGAAATTGTTATAAAAATGTTTCAAGTCTATTTAATTTTTTATAAAGATTTTATATTTTCAATAATGTATTTGTAACCAAGTACGAGTATACAAACATTTTAATGAAAATGTTTTCACATATATCGAATTCTTTTTTAAAAATTTCCATAAAAATCAGACATCTTTCAAAATATCGATAAACGATACAAAAACTATCAGTGTTCTTCGATAGAAATTCGACTTCAAAGACGGTATGGTTTTTATGCGTTAAAAGAAACACAACAGGTATTTCCAACGTGAAATATTTCAAATCGTTTCGCGTTTTGTTCATACGACATAAAACATTTTTCCATCTATTCCTCTATACATCGCAACAACGTTTTCAGATAGGAAAAAAAACTTCAATCATACCAACCAATAACACAGAAACACATTCCTCCGCAATACTTCACTCTATTATTTAATCGAATCAGTGTTGAACTCCCTAGTCGAAACGTATGCATCGGAATTAATCAAACAAGGGACCGTAGATCGTACATAAATATCGTCGATTTAACGTGGTAATGAGAGTATCGGGCGCTCGTTCGATCCTACCTTAGAAGGGAAAAAAGACAGTCGCCAATCGAGCGGCAAATGGCCGGTCATTTGTCAATGGCGCTGTCAAATATTATTACGTAGACAAGTAAATCAATATTCAATATGCTCGAGGGTGGCAGAAGGAGCACTCGACGTCCTGTTTCGACCACCCTGTTCCACTATGTCCCCGCGATCGACGATATCTCACGACCGACGCCGAATGTTCGATTCTTTTCCCCATCTTTTTCCTCGTTCGACGCACGGCGACGAGATTCTCTTTTTTTTATTGTCCGCATGACACGACGATGGACACATTCAGTCTGGCCACTTGTTGTATCCGCAATGTATTATTCCGAAGATGCTTATTCTGTAAAAAAAGATTTCGACGTTTTATTGACAGTGGTGCTCGAAGTGGGATTATCGGAAAGCCGCTTCTTGAGACGGACAGATCTATGGAGTTCTGATTCAATGGGTCGGACCGGTTCTATTAGAAATGTCTATGCGCGGTTTATAGAAATGTAATAAGAAAGAGAAAAAGCGGTTACTGTTGAATCGCACTATTAGAGATATCGACAGATTTCTCTTCACGGTTCATGATTAGACATGTGCGGAATAGATAAGGCATTCCTTCTCGATCTTTCATTTAAAGAAACTTATTTAATAGCGGACGAAAGTATATGAACGTTTCATCGTATTATTTCAAATCACAAGAATTAAGATTACTTTATGTTATTAATTTTTAATCTCACTAGAGTTTAGGTTTTATATTACTTGCTAAAAAAACAAAATAAAACCAATTCCAGTTCAGAAATAAAACTTTTAAAAATATCTAATAAAATAAATTTAATTGTGTACTTTGTAACATTTAAAAAGGAAAATAAATTATTCTTTAGAAATAGCAGTAAGTGCCAAAATTATAAATTGTAAAAAATGACTGGAATTATAATATATACATTAATTAAAAAAGTAAGAAATAATTTCAGAGGGAAAAGATGTTAATGTATACTCATTTCTCTCTTTAAATTCCTTGAAATTTGTTTTAAATAAATAAAATCTGTTTGCTCTCAAATTAAAATTATGTATAGCACAAGGAACATTCCAAAAAATGTGACACTTGAATGTAAAATACTAACACACCACTATAAATCATCATCTATTTCGAATTTTTCAAAATCATATTAGTGAAAAACAATAATACAGAGACTGATGTCTAAAGGAAAGTTCGATTTATTTTTTAACAAAAAACCAAAACAATTTCATCGCTAGGTTATTGAAAATTTAAAATTAAAAAGAAATTGTAAAAATGTGGAAAAATATTTTTAATTAAAATGAAAACATGATTTTTTAGTTTTATTTCAAAATTTGTTCTAAAAAAATATGATTCAATATAATTTAATTGTAAATAATCTAAATAAAATATTCTTCAAAAAACTAATTTTCAGAAGAATGTATGTTAACTAAACAGCATGATATTATTTAATTGAATATAAAAGAAAAAACGTATCTAAAACGATTTCATATAAATGATAATAAAATAGATTAATAGACAAAAAACACAATTTATTCAAATTACTACTAGTAGTACTTGCTTAAAAGACTGAATATTTGTCATTTTTTCTATTTAATTTTTAATTGATAAAAATTCGTTCTTTGTTTTTAGTCAGTTTAATTATAATTTATATTTATATTTATATATATATATATATATATATATATATATATATATATATATGTAGTGTGTGTGTATGTAATGTAAATGCGTGTAAAAATAAAAAAGATCAAAGTCGAATAATCGTTTAAGTATGAGAGCATGTAAACAAATGTACTAGTCAATGTTTCTTATCAATTTACAAGTAATCATTAAGGTCAGTCGAAGTTATCACTGTAAAATTTATAATAAGTCATTATTTTTTTCGAAGAAATACAATAAAATATTATTTGTTCTAGCAAGTTTCTATGATATCGATTTGATTTCATAAATTCTAGTAATATGTCTGTATATAAATGTACAGTTACAGAGTTAAAAATGTTAATTTCTAAACTTCAAGCAAACAAACGTAAATAAAAAGCTATTTTTTAAATTGTATATGCTTATACGAAATCAAAGTTTATAAAAAATGTCAAATTATTTTTATACAAATGAATCATCATTTAACACATTTTTTTATGAAAATGTCCGTTAATTACAAAACACTTTAACAATTATGGTCATTAAAATACATATGAGTTTCTAAGCGAACAAAACAATGAAAATAAAAACATTGAAGATTTAAGATTTTATAAAAATGTTCAGTAATCACTTTTTGTTAATTTTATTTACTTACAAACTAATGTGTATTTCCAATGATTATATTATCACTCGAGTGCTAATTTAAGTTGTATAAAAAATTGTCTAATTATTTGAATTATCCTTTATAACCCCCAAAAATAAAACTTAATAAATACGTATTTGAATCTAACAACTATTTTTGAAAAATTGTTCTCCAATAAAATTGAAATAATGTTCTCATTATTTAAACTAATATATTATTCAATTTAATTATTTGTTTATTTAGAGTCTTTATTTTTGTCTCTGGTTTATTATTTCATATAAATTGAAAATTGTTCAATTCATAAAACCGAAATTCAAATACTATGAATTTTAAAACGAGGTAAATTCATTTACATACTAATGAATTATCATCCAAGCACTACAAAATATTCAAAAAAAAGTTCAATAATTATTTTTTGTTCACTTTTTTTGCTTATAAGCTAATTCACATTTCGTTGCCAATACCATTAGCTTATAAACAACAAATAAAATGAACAATAAGTAATTATTTAAATTTTTTTTAACATGGTGTAGTATTGAGGTTATAATTTATTTGCGAGGAACCAAATACTATGATTATTATTTTTTTAATAATTAATAATGTATTGAAAATATTAATATTTTCATTTATAATTACGACATACATTTAAGAAGAACTGATTTATATTAAAATATATTCTAAAAGAACAAGAATAGCATGACAATAATATATTAATAGATATTTTTTATCCATTGTTAAATAGAAAATTTTAAAAAGAACAGACATTTTTAATTCCTCTCATATTTTACACCGCAAACAAACATACAATATTTTCTATTTTGTTTTTATTTTTGTAGCATGTTCCATAAACCGTGAATAAAAGTAACATTACTGCAGATATTATTGATGAGCTTTAATGTACATGCTTTTTACTCATAATATATATATATTTGTATGTGTATTTACGCGCATAAAGAGCGTGAATTTTCTGTTGTTTCAAATACCGTAAGTAGATCTGTAATAATTTATTACCTATGGTGCAGCGCGTTTCCTTCTTTAAAAATAATTTCTGAACACGAGTTCTTTTCCAAGCTGCAAAAAGTGGTAAGGATTCTTTAAAAATTACGTAATTAGTCAGAATGGTTTAACATTTAATTTCATTTTAATAAAATAATTAATAACAAATTAACATTTGATTTATTAAAAAGTATATATTTCTTTTTAATATTCAAAATCAATCTTATACGATACAAAACTATTTTTAGATAGCGTATATGTATGTATTATATATAACATAACACAAAATTCCAATATAGTAACATTTTCTAAAAAATATTTGTATTTTTTCTAAAAAAATAATTTTTAACTACAATTGAACAAAATTCGTTCGAAATTCAATAAAAAATATCGACAAATAAATCAGGTTTCATTTTGATCGTTGCTCCAAATTTCATTGAAACGTCATCACATCGCAATTACCAAAAAAAATACATATAATAGAACGAACCGACTCAATTGTATCGAATAACTTGCATCGCAACGTATCGAAAAAGAATTTAATAAAATATTTCTTGTACGGAAAAAATTCAACAACGAAAAAAATGCTGATGAAATTTCCAATACCATCAGCATAACGTCATATTCATTTTTCAATACCGTACGCAAAAATATTCGAATACACACACACACACACACACACATAAATACACACATTTATATATATATATATATATATATATATATATATATATGTGAAAATATTAGTCTTTGTGGTATTTGTATGATAAATCGGATATGAACAAATGGCAAAAAGCAGCTTATTTGAAAGATAAGACCAGCGAATACAATCATACGACAAGGATACACCTTTTTTCCTCATTGAAAACAAATCCAATAACGAAATAAAATCTCTGTTTGTATAAATCTCTTGCAATGAAAAACAACGATGTTTCTGTATTTCAGATTATCAATGTATGCATATACATACAAACATATATATATATATATATATATATATATATATATATATATATATATATATATATATTATATATATATATATATATATATATATATATATAATAAATAAATAAATAGCATACATATTTTTATGAAATATGTTATAAATAAAAATTGGTATTTTATTCCATAGTCTCTAGTTTTATACAATTTGTATACAAGTAGAAAAATATAAAAGCATCAAAGCGAAATTAGAAAATTTTAATACAAAAAAACTGTAGAAAAATTGTAATGATTTTTTTGTGAATATAATTACATTTTTTGTAATTATTTGAATTAAAATAAACAAAAAAATTATATCAATATATACATTATTTATTTTATGTAAAAAATAGGGTAAAATCGATTTTTTAAATATAGTTACAACAATTTTTTATTTATATGAATTAAAATAAGCAATAGTAAATAAAATAAATTGGTAAAAATAAATAAATGAGAAATTGTGCACAATCAGATTAATACTCTAGCTTATATTAGAATTCGAATATTAGTTGCAGTTTGATATTTTTTATTTTTACACAAATTATCATATATTGAAAAAGTGTTTTATAATAATTTATTGTTCAGTTTCATTGTTTAAAAGCTGATGTGCATTTCGATACCATCAGACCATTGTGTTATTATATCTAAGCTAATTCCTTCTTTAGTAAGTTTTGATATTTTGATCTGAGCTTCGTTTATATAAATTGTTTAAATAAGAATAGAGAATAATATAGAATAATAAATGATATTAAAAAAGAAAATGTATATTTAAACCCTTTATTCTTGTTTGGACCACTTTGTATTTTTGCTCTTAGTAGTTTTTAACATACCTAAGACTAATGTCTTTAAACCAATTTGATTTTTTGATTTGATTTTTATTTTCTGTTTATTTAATTCCTTAACTCAAACACAGGAAAAAATAATTCTCGATTAAAAATTATTTATTATAAATACTATTTCTTGTATTTTTTTTATTTTTATTAACTCATCTCCAACTAATGGTTAACTCTTTCTTTTCTATTATGTACATACAATATCTCTGTACGTGTTTATTTGTTTGTAACTAAAAAATCTATTACTTTTAAGAAAACATAAATATAAATATAATAAAAATTAAATGTTATTTATTGTTTTCACAGGATGATTGAATTCTTATCCTTGCAGAAAAAAGTAAATTATTACATTTTGCCATTTCACATTTTTTCTAGTCAAACGTATTTGAAACATTAACAATTTGTGAAATTCATATTGTCATAAATATCTAGTATAATTATTTGAACTATAAAACACCACTATATCATATAATTTGTAGAAGTATTTTATTTTATCCACTTATTCTAACAATTGGCTCTTTAACTGTATATTTTCTTTCCTTATAAATCTATTAAATATGGTTTTATTTTTTTTTATATTACAATTCTTACTTTTCTCTGAAAGTGTTTCAAGTATCATTCTTATCTCTTCTGAATTTTCATTTGTAAGTAGTACATTGTCAACAAATCGTGGATAAGACAAATATTCTCAATTTATTTTAATAGCTTTATTTTTAAAGTTTACTTCTTTCATTACAATATATATATATATATATATATATATATATATATATATATATATATATATATATATATATATAATTTTGATTTGTGTACATAAATGAATCATTTACGTTAATACTACAAAATTTTATAAAAATGTTCAATAATCATGTATTATTAATTTTAATTATTAGTAAAAAATTCAATTTCATCATCTCTTAAACTAACTAAAAAGAACATAAACCATTAACCCTCTTTCTAAATATATAAACATCATACATTCAATTATATCAGATATCTAAAATCTTTAATAAAAATAAATAATCTCCTACATCACAAATTCCTTCATATGCCCATTCGAACATGCCGAACGACAAATTTATACAAGTGACCTTTTAGACATTCATTAGTACTTAATTAAAATAAATAACGTTTGTTGATTGAGACAGAACTAACATAAATATTTTTAAAGCTGGAATCAGGTCACAACCAATACGATATTCTTTGAATGTGTTAATTCATAGGTGCTGTCTGTCGTCTTACTGACTTGAAACGCAATTTATTTATTTGAGAGTTTAATATCCTGTACGTTATTGAACTAATTTCAGTAATGATAACGTCTTTAGACTTTATATATATGACGTAAAACATTTGCGTCACAAATAAGAGACACATGAATGCTTCATTTCTAGATGAAAAACTGTTCATCCATAAATAATATTTCGAGATTATTCGATTAATTCTATTAATAATATTTAAAGTATGTCAAAATGTCAATTCAACGTAGAATATAAAAAAAATATTGTATGAATAATTTTTCTGTAGTTATAAAAATAAATATGAATCTTAAATTTTTATGTATTATGGAACGTTTATATGATTTTTTTTAAAGTTTTATTTTAAGATATAATTTTGTTCTAAATTTAATTAATATTTAGTTTTAAATTTATTACTTATTTATCGAGTAAAGTGTTAAGATTTTCAAAAATATTTTTGGTAATTTTTTGTGAATTCTTTTTCAGTAAAAATATATTCAATGTAAATAATTGATTTGGGAAAGAAGTTTTTATATCTTTCTTATTATTTATTATATAGAATGTATTAAGAACTATGATTTATTTTTGAAAAAAATATGAAAAATATATTTGTATAAGAATATAACATAAAAAAACTAATCAAATCTTTGTATATTATTCCAAGAAAGAACTGTAATAAACAGAAAACTTTTCTAAATGTAACGTAATAGAAAAACTGAAACTATTTAAAAAAATAATACATTCTCTGTAATAAATGTTCGAACGTACATGCCAAATTAGTCATCACAAATCTTAATAACGTACGTAGGAGTTCGAATGAAACTAAAACGATGAATAGTTTGACGTTTGATAAATCGAATCGCATTACGATAGTCGACTTGTGTCTATATTTCAAGAATAAACTTTTCGTCGGACGCATTTCGTTAGATTTGTTCATCGGACGTCGTCAAAAAATCGACAACGAAGTACAAAAAAAAATGTTTCCATCAACGTTTTATCATTTCATATGGAAACGTTTTTTCTGTTAGACACGAATACAAATATATTTAGAAATAAAAGCAACACTAATGAAAGCAAAATAATGACATTTAAAGAAATGTATTAGTTTTTTTCTTCTATTAATAACTACATATATGGCATGTGTCATAGAATGTATTTATGTTTCACTAAAGCCGATAAAATAGTTTCTAGAATAAAAAAACACTAAAACAACAATGAGCTATTAATTTTCGACGTTATGTTTTATGTACATGCTGAAACATTTATCAACTCGTAACGTTCGAAAGTTTTCTTCATTACTTTCAAATTAATTTAATTTTAATGCGTTGTAGCAATTAGTACAGAAAATTAATCTATTGTAGAAAAAAACTACGTGAGCACATTAATTGTTTTCTTTTATATGAAACTCTTGTTATAGATCAAAATAATATTTCTATGATTGAAAACGTTGATAATAAAAATAAATTATGATTCAATTTCGAACCACAAACAACTACATATATATTTGTTTAATATTTTTCCATTTCAAATGTATTGTTTTGTGGAGACTAATTTGAAAAATCAATTTGTACTTTGTTAATAAAACTACTAAGAAATTTTCCTCAATCATGTTTTTATTATTTTATTTATCAATCGATTAAATTTCAGTAATCATCTGATTTAGATAATTTTGAAAAATTTTTGATTTCTAATCATTTTATTTTGATTATTGAGAATATAAACGAATTGAACAAAAAAAAATTTGTTATTAATATCAAGTATTATTTTTCGATTTGTTTTATCCAAATCTTCAGTCATATCTGTTAGTTCATTTGAAGTATTTACAAAGGTTTTTTTTTATACACAAGTAGATGCAAATAAATAATTTATTTTATCTATTGATAGTCTTACCGTCCTTCATCCCAACTATATCGCTATTTCTGTATAGTCATAGTATGTGGATGTCATCATCACTCATTTTCAGCATCACTTCAATAATCTCTCTGAGTATTATGATAGTTGGAGAGTGAGAGAGAGTTAATGTTGAAAAATGCTAAAAGATTTTATTTAATCGGTGGCATAGTTCTGTGATGATTTACACCTTTATGATTTTCTTATTAATTCTTATCACCAATCAATATGAGACGTCATAAACTCGTCGATCAAACAGCCTTGTTACTTCTTTTTAACACTAATTTTAATTTATCTTCTCTCATCAATTATAAACATTAAATTATGAGCAGAGTAGAGCAAAAATCATCCATTTGACGACTAACGATTAGAATTTTCGTTAAAAGTTATTAGTAAATTGACTGATTTGAATATTAAAAATTGTGCAATATTATTTTAATGCAATATTAATTGAATACGTCTATTAATTAGATCGTCGTGAAAGATAATTTAAAATTTAATAATCATATTTTCAAATAAAATTGTTTTATTTGAATAAATTATAAATAAATTTTAATGAAATTCAATTTTAAATAATTATGAATTAAATTTGATATCTAAATTATTTTCACGGGAGTATGTATAACAGTTGAAATGAAAACCAAATAAGGGTTTCGTTCACACTTTTTATCCCATCTTTTCAATTGTGAAATGGGATAATTTTGTTTAACAAAGAAATTTATTTTCGAAGAAAAAAATACTTGAAATAAGAAAAAGAACTAACTTAAGACTTTAGTAAGTTTTTTATATTTTTTATCTTAGTTTTTATACTACTAAATTTTCATCCGACTAAATTTTTATTTGATTAATTTTTAATTTAAAAAAACGAGTCAAATGATATGATTAATTTTTTAGTTGAATGATTTATCGATGATAATTTAGTCATTAGATTTTTATTCATTTTGACGACTAAGAAATTATGATTAAATTTTTAATCATATTTTTAATCGAATAAAAATTTAGTTCAATAATACCCTACTCTGGTTATATATATATTTCTTTATATATATATATATATATATATATATATATATATATATATATATATATATATAATACTAAGCATTCAGAGCGTCCTGTCTCGATGGATATGTCTCAGTGTGATCAGAGATTGGTAATGTTTTTTTTCTAATTATATGACTAACCAATTTCAATTTTATATTTTTTATTCTTGTTATAATATCCATAATTTTAGTTTTTTTTTTAAAAAAAAACACTTCTCTTTTTGCCTCTACAAGTAATTCCTAACATAAATTTTTCAATGCTTTTTTCAAAAGATGTACGTATTAATAAAATCTTTGTAATTTATTGGATCATAAAATGTCGATAAATTTTGTCATCGATCAAAGAACATACATACATATATATGTATATATATACATATACACACCCCCATACACATGTATGTATTACAAAACGTGTCGTAATCAAAGGTACATCAACGTTCTACTGAATTCTGTTGATTATGTTGAATATCCAATGACCTAGTCTTACTTGTACGCCATTGTGTGTTATTCATAAACAAAAGTTTTATGTACAGATTTATGACTTGATAACGTTAATGACATAGCCAGAGTTAACGGTGTTGTACACGCTGATGACTTCCAACGTATGGTTGGCTGGCTGTCGTGCGATAGTTTCCCAGTGACGGCCAGATATAATGAAAACGAAAATATGAGTGCGATGACAGTACATTATGTTTAAATATTTACTGTCGTTTAATCTGTTTTTCGTCGTTTTCGTAGTCGTCCGTCTGGTCAACATCGTTCAAACGGGATTAGACGGAATAAGAACGTTTGTCAATTTCGTATACTCGCTCGAAAGTTTATTTTTGTAATTAGTTTTCGTATTGTTTATGTAGTTTAATGACAGTTTGTATAACGAGAAGTCGTAAATAATTGTACAGAGTAATTTGTCAAGTTTAGTAATATGTATATTGTTTATTGAATTTTATTAGAAATTAGGAAAATGTTGGTAAATTTATTCAAGTTTTTATTCAATGTAAACAAGATTTTTCCTGGAAAATTTATAGAAGTAAAAATCTTTTTTTATATTATATGTGTAACAATTTGAAATTTGATCGATTAAAAAATTTGCAAGTCATAATTGAAATATGTAAATATTACTTGATGATTTTTATCAATAAAAACATTTTATTAATCACTTAACTAAATACTTATTAAAAGTAGTCAATCCTTTGAAGCTTGCAAAATATATAACGTTATTAATATGGAGTTTTTTTTATTAAAAATCAATAAAAAATAATAAAGTCAAAATTTTAATACTACTCTTTTATTTCTATATACTAGTATTTCGTATTTAATTATTTCAAGTATAAACAAATAAAGTATTAGTGAGTTATTTAACTATGACTCAAGCAGTTAAAATAAGTACAACAAAAAATTATCCTTAAAGTCACAAGATTAAAATATTAGAACTAATATTAAAGTAGTAAATTTGAGTTAATATATTTTTTTAATTCTACCTTTAATTATCATGAATTCTTTTCATTTATTTTTATATTCAAATGAAAATAATAAGATTTTATAAAAAAATAATTACTTATTGTTCAGTTTTATTCTTAATCTTAGATTTTATAAAAAATAATTATAAAATCTTTTATTTTTAATTCCAATTTCTGATGATATAT
Organism: Neoneuromus ignobilis; assembly: GCA_029203775.1. Lineage (NCBI taxonomy): Eukaryota > Metazoa > Arthropoda > Insecta > Megaloptera > Corydalidae > Neoneuromus > Neoneuromus ignobilis. Next base: position 3,675,074 of record CP092090.1, on the reverse strand, counting down.
TAAATATTTGATTGTCCATTAAATAATTTTATTATTATTAAAATGTTAAGTTTTTTCTTTATAATTAGTATCTTGCTATAATTAGTTTTAAAAATCTGTACTATTTTCATTTGGTTGGTTGATATTCATTTTTAGTTTTTTATGATTGTTGTTACTAGCAGTAAAATAACAATTAAAATATGAAAGTCTCAAGAACAACTAAAGAATTATGATAAAAATTGGGTCATAGGTAGAAAATCAAAAAACACTTTAATTATTGAATACTCCAATAAATCTTTTGTAGAAAGATATTTTTATGGAAAAGAAATAGGTTAATTATTTGACATCAGTGATGATTAAAAGTTTGTTTGTCAGATCAATTTCTTTAAAAAAATAATTAATTAATGAAATATTTTTAAGAAAGGACTTTAAAAATACAGTAATATTTTTAATTTAAAATCAGTAATAAATATATCTTAGAAGTACATAACAAATCATTTATTATAATTTATAAAGATTGATTAAAACATTTCCTGTACAAGTGATTAAATATTTTTTTACTCTAAAAACCACTAAATCATCGTTTCTAATGAAATTTCTTATTCAAACTAAAACTAATTTTTTATGGATATCATGCACAGATCAGTGGTTAAATTAATTTTTTTAAAAAAATGTATAAGGGAAAAAAGGTATTTTTAATGAGGTCATTAATTTTTGTTTTATAATATAAGCTTTATGAATAAGCTAATAATGTTAAGAATATAAATATTTGTGTATTTATAAAAAATGTATTAATAGTGTTCATGACTATATTATTTATTTTTACTCAAATTATATATATATATATATATATATATATATATATATATATATAAAATATATGTGTATGTAATATAGAAAGTTGACCTATAGTTTTTCCATTAATATACAAAAATAACAACCATTAAGCATAAATTACGTATAAAGTTCGATAAAGAAAATTATCGTACAAATATAAAATATCAAACTGCCTGAGAAATATATATGTATGTATATAATAAAATTTCATTTTAATTATAATGAAGTCGCAATGAAAATGTGTACGTAAAAAATAACGCAATAGAGACGACTATCGAATTGAACGAATTTTCATTGCTATTGTATATCAGTAATTGACATTATTAAAAAAACATCGGTCACATCGAAAATTACCTTTGTAAATTTATTATCTGAGTCGCATGTTGATTGATATAGTAGATGGTTTGTTCTATTCAATTAGACTGTCTTTGTGAAATTATCTGTTAAATTAAAATAAAATGTTTGTATAGAATTTAATGGAATAATTTAACAAATTGATTTATTACATACTCATATTTGTATATGCACACACAATATACAATATTTTATTTTATTATATATAATTTTTAATACTATCGAAAGAGTTTCAAAATTTTTATATATTATTCATTTCACCTCATGGAGACTAATAGACCTGTTTTAACCTCAAACAATGTCTTCTAATTTACCTAAATCTCTCTAATCTTTAATGTGATAGTAAAAAGGTACTTTCAAAATTCTATAATTGTTCATTTTTAAATGATTTCTCAATTTTTTTATTTAACTAAATTTTCTTATATATTATAAAAATACTAGTCTCTTTTCTTATTTCAAAATTTAGGATTCTGATCCCTTCTCTGATTTTAGGAACCTTATTTTAAATATTTATATTTTCTTTTAAAAAATTACTTTATTATCCAAAGTATTGTTACTATACATAATGACAAAAATAGTTAGTTTTATAAAATTTAGAGTATCTTTTTTTGCTTTACCTTATAATATTTGTATAATTGTTTAATGCACAAATCTGTGAAATTTATTTTTCACATCATCAAATGATATTTTACAACTAAGACAAGTGATTCTTAATATTTGTTCAATAAACTCCAAATTTGAATTTAAATATTTGAAAAATTAATAAATTCTTACCAGTTTGTATCAATTTAATTTGATTAGATATTTGCGTCTTAATAAATATTCAAACAATCAAAACAGGAAAATGAGTATGACCGGAAATAGAATTCGAATTAATTATGGAAATAAGACAAAATTGTACGTTTCAGTAACCAGGTATATTTGTCAATATGTATTTAATAGAACTGAGTAAAATAATAGTACATATTATATAGAATGAAACTGTTAATACAATTTTTATTAAAAATCTTGGTTCATGTTAGTGACAAGATTATTTCTTATATCTAGCTGACTTATTATCTTCTGCTAGATAATGCATTTTGTTGAATCTTTTGTCAACCTATTTACAGCGTTTGAACTTACATGTTTTAATGTTAAAAATAGCTTTCTTAAAAGTATGTGAAATAGGATATTAATAACAATAAAATTGCTGTTTTTAAATCGAAACAAATGTATTTGTTATCCTATTCTACCTTTTTTCTTGTAATGTTTTCAGTTATAATTCTCCATCTTGTAAAAATAATTTCTAATTTTGCATATTTACATTTTTTTATTTAAATAAAACTAGATAATCTGCATTTATAAAACATCTAATTGTATCTAATTACAAAAGTCAGTATTGAAATTCTATGTATCGAATAAGTTTGGATATTTTTTAAATAAGGAAATATCATTATTTTTAATTTTTTTCGATTTGACATGCATGTTATTTATTTTTAATCTAAAACTAAGAATATGAAATCCAGTCTTTCACAAAAAAAATATTAATATTATTTTGATTTTATCTATTTGTAATCTTTTTGTTTAAAAAATATAATATACAGCAACCAGCATAACATTCATACAAAATATTTAAAAAAAAATTCAACGATATTCTCTTATAAAAGCCATTTTTCTATGTAAAATTTATCAAATATTTTTAGTCGTTTTGTTGTTATTAATCCGATATAAAAGAAACACAATTAATTAACACTATATTAAAAAAAATGCTTTATAAAATATTCAACCTGTTCGTTCCGATTCGACAGAAACGATTATTTAATATTAAAGTAGTAGAAAAAATAACGTACATACATACACATATAGTTTCGTTGAAATGAACTCTGACTCAGAATAATTTTCTAGAAACGGTTAAATAATTTAGTTTTGATCGATTTATTGTCAGGTACTGGGAATACAGTGTTGGTTCCGTCGTTGATGTATAATAAATATGTGTGTGTGCATGTGCGCGGTAGGTTCTAGGTGATATACAATCGAAACGTTTCAATTATTGAATTATGATGGGATATCGTGACAAGTGGCTCTTTAATAATTTCAATGATTGTCCTAACAACCGGCAAGTAGTAGCAATATCAATCGATACGTTGGAACGTATCGAAAAAGCTAGCAGAAATAATCAAACTGGAACTCATACTGTTGATATATTTTATTAAAACTAATATCCAGTTGTAATATTACACTCGCATAATAGCACGCATTCAAACACACATACATACAAATACTCATATATATATATATATATATATATATATATATATATATATATATATATATATATATTCAGAAGAATAAAAATAAGATGGTGTCAATCTGAAAGAAATTCTAATATTATGAAATCTGATATTCCTCTACGTTTAAAACGAAAAGTTTTTGATCAATACATTTTACATGTTTTCACTTATAGTAGTGAAATGTAAATCTTAAATGCCAAAATAATTAATTAACTCCAGACAATTTAAAGGAGCATAGAAAAAAAATGTTAGGAATTACAAGAAACAGAAACGAATGAATTAGAAAAAACAATTACGAATATTGTAGCAAAAGTAAAAAGAAGAGCATATAGCAAAAACCACCGATGGACAAGAGAAATTATTCATTGGAAATCTAGATATATAAAAAACTTCAGGAAATGATTCATGAATGAATGGAACAAAGATATAAGAAAATTCATCGGAATTAATTTAAAGAGAAAGGCATTGAATCAGTTACAGTGGAAAGTTTTGGGAGAAGCTTTTTTATCCAGTAATGGATAGAGATTGATTATATATTGGGACATTTTGTATATATAAATTTTGATTTTTGTTCTTTATGAAAATTAATCAGAAAATGAATTAGGAAATGAATCATTAATTAGAAAATCATTTTGAAATAATCATATATTTATTATTTGACAAGATTTTAAAAAAGAATTACTTACTTAAATTTGAAATAAATTCTGATACTTATTTTTTTTGAAAAAACTAAACCTGGAACATATATTTGCATACATATATCAAAAAATATCTATTTATCCGAGATTAAAATCCCGCATGTAGACGTATGCGTGTACGATACATTCCAAGTAAATAAATTTGAAAAAGAATCCACATTTTCCACTAGACTGTCAAACAAAAACCAATATACACTTACCCTAACGCGATAACAATGTAAGAACTCTTAAACATATATTTTTTAAACCATAAATTACTCGAACGATCTCTTATACAACAATAAGTAAAATGAGTGTATGAGGTAGACGTACGTGTGTGCGTGTGTACGTGTCGGGACACCCTACAACAGACATTCAATTCATGTGATAATATTGTAAAAAAATAATATACTGCTCTTCCATTCTCCATTTTTCGTCGCTGTTTAATGTTTCCGATAAGAAGAAGACATATATCACTTGTTTCCGCTGTCACAGACTCATACTACTCGAATGCACCGCATTATGAATGAGGTCAATATGATTTTTGCTCGCGGCGCGTTGTGTTACGACGCCATATCCTGACATAAGTGAGTTTGGAATTTTAAAACAAGCGTCGTTTGTTTAAATTACGCGAGGTTACGTTCATGATGCTTGTAAAACGTTTATGCTCTCCACGTTTATTTTTCTCGTACTGCGTTTCTGTTCTATAGAAGAGAACTGTTTGGAATTAATTTTCGAAAGAAATGGAATATAAATTTACATTTAATTAGGTCGATCGATCGTTATCATACAAATACTATTTAGGGATTTTTATCTTAAATCGATGATTTTAATTTAATCTTTATCAATCTCATATTTAACTAAAAATAATTTAATGACTTTTTTTATTCGCATACAAAAAAAAAATAACTGGATTGAAAAATACACGGTGAAATCATAAAATTTAATTTACAAAAGAATAGAATATAAATTAGTATCTAAATAGGTCAATTGATTAATATTATATAAAAAAATATTTTTGGATTTTATGTGAAATCGATATTATAATATCCTTTTTATAAAAATACTCCATTAAATTCACATTAATTTTTATTTGAAAATAATTTAACGAAATTGATTATTTTCAGTCGTATCAAATATTTCTGGAATTATTTTTTTAATTAAATTTTTAGAATAATTCGATTAAAAAAATATAAAATGTATCTATAAAAAAATTAAGCTGATTTTATAGTAAGAATTACATTGATCAATCTCTATTTTTTAAAAAAATATCTTCCTATATTTATAAGCATTAACGTTCGATTATTTATTATAAACACAGAGGCTATTTAGGAGAATATTTTTGATATCTTTAAAAGTCTTTCTACTTTTTTATATTGATTTGAAACAACATATTTATTTTAAGAAATAAATCGTATTCTATTAAAGATTATTTGTAATATGTTGAATTTTATGAAGTGTATTTTTTTCATTCTGTTGTCTATTTAAATTTTATTACTTATTTAAAAATGAATCTTGTATAAAAATCAATTTTAATTTCATATAATATATAAATAATGTTGTTATGGCTAATATAATGAATTTAATTCGAATTATAACTTATTGTTGATAAAATGTTGTAATAAAATTAATGCTATTTAAGTTTATAAATTTTTGTTACTTAATAACACTGAATTTTGAATTTTTATTAAAAATGGAAATTTATTTGTATAGTTTGTTTCTTAATAATATAAAAATGATAGATCTCACTAAAGTCAAAATTTTTTTTTTAACAATTATACTACATCCCTTAATCATTCTTTTTACAAAATGTATGTTTTTATAAGCTTTTTTTACAATATTTGAAATATGTCCTCTTAAAACAACGTAATATAACCTAAAAATATTTATATGAATCAGATGTATTGTAATTTCTGTTACATAGACAAAATAGAATGAATAAAAAATATAAACTTTTTATGTGTCCTTATAATAGGATGAATAAAAAAACTTGTATATTAGTAAATCCCACATTTTCAACAGAGTTATTCAAAATTAAGTGTACCACTATAGCTAATTTATTTTTACATAAAAATTCACTCTGTCGAATTACAATAAACTTTAAAAATGTTTTTAATAATCACTTAATTTTAATATTATTTGGTAATAAATATTTCGATGATGATTTTATTTTGATGAGAGCAATATTTTAAAAAATCTAGATTTTATAAAACAACACTCCGATCATAATAATGACATGACCAGTGATATGCACGTCAATGAATAAAATGAACAAGAAATGATTTTTAATTTTTTTTATAAAATCTTGTAGTATTGAGAAAAATGATTTATTTAGTTAAAAATGAATTATCCTTAGAGTCAAACGAACAGTGAATCATTATCGTTTTTATCTTGTAATAATTTTGTATTTGGAAATTTAAAAATAATATAAGGTCATCCAAATGTGTTGCCTAGATTTGTATTTTACTAAAAGGTAACACACGTGTATACACGTGTTTCTTTTTAATAAAAAAACAAATCTAGACGTCGTATTTGGATGACTGTATATATAATCAGTAATGGAAATTATATTTACAAATTTCAAAATTGAAATCCAAAAAAGATCTTTATTTTTAGACTGAGAGATTATTTATCTTCTAATTATATTTACATTCTTTCGAACTTAATAATTTTTGTAAATAATTTATAATAGTAAACCAGACTTTATATATGTCTAAAGGCAATATAAATGTTGGAAATTGTTATAATAGTCAATAATAAATAATATTTAAAAAATAACTACTAAAGGTTTTAGTGTAGTAAATTTTAATCAATTTTATTATTCAGTGCTAATAGACTTGATTATCTACATTTATTGACAACATAATCTAGAGATATGTTACTTATTGATGTATTGTCACTGACATCACAAAAAAGTCGAACTGTTCATTATTTAATGTAATTGATGTCTGCATTAATGCATTTCATGTCAAATTACAAAAGCACGGTCTACATTCAAACATGACATAACTATTTTTCCATACCAGATTAATTCTCTCTACTCCCATTCAACTAATTGAATCGACTTTTGCGCTCGTTGAAAATTTCATTCGTGTTTTTTTTTATCAGACACTCCAGCGATTTTTTTTAATCCTAACGTCGAACTTTTTTCGTAACAATTTTAACATAAAATTATATACGTAGACGAAAACATCTGTAATATAATATTCTGACGGCACATAATCCGTACGCGCTCGTTTGTATCTAAATACGAGTGCACGTATTTTCGAAAACACATCGTACACAATATTTGTTGTACATAAATGAATTTTTTTCCATCTACTCTCATTTATTAAATGTTCGGAATATAACGTTGCTGCTTCAGTCTCGTATCGATTATCAGCGTTACATAAGCTTATGTACTATATTATAAAGTTCTTCTTCGAATCTAACCATAAATCATTTAATATATCCTGCTCATACAAGTTTCAATATTAGGAAATCTGTTTCATCGATTAATAACCACGATTAAATTTATAATCACATATAATACATACACTTGTACATACATACATACATACATACATACATTCATATATATATATATATATATATATATATATATATTTATATATATGCGTACTTTACAACTGTCTCAATTCCTACTACCAAGAAAAAAAATTCGACTGAAAAGTAATAACTCTCTATAAGAGAATACAAACCGGGCAGTAACTGTGAATTATCCCTTCACAACGACCGGAGACGCTGTCCAACTTACTTTAGGTCGTTACCGACATAAGTCATGTTTTCCCAAGAGCGTAGTAGCGAGCAGGGGCCGCTCGAACAGGACCGCCGAAGTTTTTTAACGATGCAACTCACAAGTTTGCGTGTGGCGCGCGGGTACGACGTCTTTAACGTAACGTGCACGAGGCTCGAGAAGAATACGTGTTTCTGCCACCGAGTTGCTGTGTTCGCTATCTGCACTTATTCCAAGTTATATACGACAGTACTTGAAGTTTTTTCGTCTTATATTAACGTGGTCTTTCTCTGTACAATTCTTGTAAATAGGTCGATGGGATTGTCGATCGTTACGTTTGTTGAGAAAAAATATATTTTTTTATTGCACAATTCAAATAATTCATTAATAATTTCAGCTGTTACAATTTTCATTATACTGTAGATCAATAATAATAATTATATTTTTAAGATAAACATTTCTCTGAGAAGATTTCCAGTTTTGAAACAAATCTTTATATTAATACATTTTATCCCTCTTAATGTAATTTTTGAAAACCGTGATTAAAGAATACAGTCTTTTGAAAATATTAGAAAATGATATCAAACCTGATTATTTCTATGAAAGATTATAGTTTTTCTAACTTATTTTTTATAATTTTTAAATTTAATTTCTAGCATGTAATCATTTTTGTCATAGAATAGTGAAAATCCATTCTTTGGTTACAATATTTTCGGAATGAATACCTCAAAAAAATTTTAAACAAGCAACATAAAATTGAAAATCTCTATTTTTTCCCAATTCTCCCATCTGAGCTACTTAATCATTTCATTAGGACTAGCAATCCTAAATTGTCTACTTAAAACAAAACTACAATTTTTTAAATTTTTTATCATTGAATATGGATTTTATACAATCCCACAGGCCTTATTAAAGTCAAATATTATTTCTGTTTAACGCCTCTTTTATATCCCAAATTATTCTTTTAGTGAAGTAAATTTTCTTAGAATATTTAAAAGATGTTTTCCTATAATCAACATGATTTAGAGGTTGTAAATTGTATATTTTCGACTAAATATAATGAATATATAAAATTTCCTTTATTAGTTTTATTATAAAATTTGAACAGCTCTGATGATGATGTATTGTTATCGAAATGTTCATTAGCTTATTGTTTTAATAAAAATGAATTGTGAAAAAGTGAATTGTCACAGTTTCAAATAATAATTTTATTATCTATTTTTTCTTTAATACCATCTGATTAATAAAGATTAATTAACTATTCATAAATAAAAATAAATATATGGAAAAAAACTTAAATTAATTTTTTTAATAAATCGATACTACAATTACTTTTACCAAAATAAACCACTCATCTGAATATTATAAAATTTCGATCAGAAAGTTGGATTATAAAATCTAAATTTTATAATGCAGTAATCCGATGATGGTATGAGCAAGTAAAGTGAAAAATAAGTGATTTTAACAGTTCTTAACTCATAAATGAATCATTCAAATTGGATAAATGATTCATTTATGTAAAAAATAAGAATATTTTTTTAAAATTTTTCATACATATAAAATGTATGAAAGTAAATTGAGAGTCAAACTGTTGCAAATGAACTATCATTCCCATACCACAAAATCTTATGATGTTGGAGTAAGAATTAATTTATGTGAATGTAACTTGAAAATAATTTTAAAAACAATCTATATGTACATTTAAATCGTTTTAAATATTGAAATTCACAAAAGCCATTCTATAACAATTATTAAATTAATTAAAACACGTTGTTTAACCAAATCTGAACACACGATCTATTAAATACCAATCTGTTATTCTAACGACTCGATTACGAACATCCCATAAAATTACTCTGGAAAAAACGCCCTCGAACGTTATTTGAATAAACAGATAACGAAATATGTCATGTAGAGTAATATCAAACGGAGTTTCGGAACGAATATACCGACCGTCGTTGAGGAAAAAAATCACATTTCTCGGACTGAAACGAATCCATTCGTCGGAACGAATTCATTTTATTCCCAAATTCCAATATCCAGTACGTTTAAAAGCGATTCGTATGTTTATTTCTATACCACACCTGAGCAATATTTCCGTTATTGAAAATAGCATCGGTTCAAACGGAATGAGTATAAGAGAATACATGGATATAGAAGAACCTACTACCTATCTACCTACATTTATATATATATATATATATATATATATATATATATAAATATGTGTGTATGTGTGCAAGAATAAGTTTCGTGTCCTAAAAACGTATTCTATATTCATGTACGTAGAGTCCGACCCACACTATCGGCCAGCATGTTCATGCATGTTGTATGAACAGCTTTTGTAAGATTTCCGTTGAATATTTCATCGAAGGTTTCGATCGATGTTAAATATTGAACAACACAAAACGGTTATACCGTACGGAATTTAATAGATTCAGTTGTGTTTCTCTATATGCTTTTAAATAACAGATTAGTTTAAAATGTACAACGGTCGATGGTGGAATTTAATTGTCGAATCGATGATTGCTCGAATCGTTTATTTATTTACGTTTACAAAATTCGTAAATCAGATTCGAAATGTTCGATTGTCCATCAGTAATTAGATGAATATAAAACAGTCTGTGTTTCCTAAAAAAATATTTATAATATATTTTATTTATTAAAAAGGTGATAATTGAATAGAGAAGATATTTATTTTATTGAAAAGATAATTTTATTGTATTATAAAAAAATTGAGATTTTTTCAAATTGAAAATATTTAGAAAATAATTTCTGATTATTTCTTCTATTTTTTTGCATATATAACTGAATTTCACTCCATTATTTAATATTTTAATATCGCTGCTTGTGATATTTTTTAGGACAGCAAATATTGAAATTTCTGAATTACTTAGTAAAAATTAAATAAAATAAAAATTTGTAAAGTATTAGAAAAAAATGACAATTTAAATTTAATGTTTTTTATTAGATCATCCAAATGAATAATTATTAAAAATCTGAAGACAATAATGATTCACTGTTCATTTGATACTATGAGTAATTCATTCTTACTGAAATGAATCATTCCCTCTAATATTGTAAGATTTCACAAAAGTGTTCAATAGTCACTTCTTGTTCACTTTATTCAAGGACGAGCATTTTTTTATTGGTTATATCAATATAATCAAAGTGTTGTTTTATAAAATTTGGATTTTAAAAAATACTACTTTAATCATAATGGAATTATCACCAAAATATTTATCTCTAAATGGAGCGAAAATTAATTGATTATTAAAAACTTTTGTAAGGTCTTGTGAAATTGAACTAAGTGACTTTTTGTGCAAAAATGAATTAGCCAGAGGAATAAAGCACCTGAAAGATTTTTGTCATTGATTTTTATTTTAGAATAATTCTTAAAAATAGTTTTTCTAAGTTTAGTACTTTTTTTGATATTTTACTAATAGGAACTTAAAAATTATAATCATGTCAATAGATAGTTTTTAATTGTTATTCAAATATACAAATTGTACTAGTAACGATTTTTTTAATAATAAATAAATAACATTTTATGCGTATTTCTGTACGATTATGCTTTTAAGTACAAACTATCGATCTTTGTAGATTGAAACTTAATCTACGCCTAATGAAATCAGTATTGAGACATTGTAACCGAGTTAATAGAGTCGCGGACTGATTACCTCGAACGAATAGAATAATCCCGTGGTACTATTCTGTTAGAGGCGTTCGTTGTGGTGTTTGGTTCGAAGCAGTCCGTTCGGCAATCAATACAAAAGCCGGTCACAGGAGAAACCACGAGAGCCGTGAATAATTAAAAGCTCTGTTGATAAATGGAAACGCCAACGCCAAGAATGTTAATATTTCAGTTGGGTCGCTGTGCAAGCAATAGCTCTTTATTAATTTTCTTCGATAAATCAGAAGAATTCATCGCGCGTACAAGAGTTATTTCGACGATGCAACGACGGCGTCGTTTCGCCCAAATTAGTCGGATGGGTCAATAAAGTTTTGAATTATTACGGCCGTAATACGGCCGGATGCTCACTCGCGTTGCAAGTCTGACGTACAGCCGATACGTCCTACTTGTGTTGTGTATACGAGTGTGTTTTATTTATGGATGTGGATTTGACAGTGCTTTCGAGCAGTTCGTACGAGTATGTAGTTCGGTCTGTTGCTTTTTTTGCTCATACAGTTTTTGGCTCCGCATTCCATTTTATCTGAAGATCTGCAGTCGTCGAGATTATTTTTTTTGTTACGGGTTCTTAACAAACAGAACGTCTCGACAAAGACATATTTCATATAGAACTGTTGTTACAATTAAGTTTAATATCTGGACTGTAGATGAACAAATAAATTCACTATACAAAAACTACTTCATTTTAGCTGAATAACGTCGCGAAATATTTAAAATCATAATCAAATAGCTTTATGTACATGTGAATCAAGTTTAAGTAAAGCTTTATATCATAATATTTATAAATATTTTATTACATGTTCTAACTGTAATACACAAAGCATTTTTGTTTCAATTTTATATTTTTATCAAAGAGTAATGGTTTATAAAAGGTTTTTTTATGTTTTCCTTATTTAAATATTTTATAAATTTTCTAATGTAAGATTATATACGTAATTCTTTTTAAAGTATCATTACTGTAAATTTTATTTCAAATTTAAAAACTTAAAACCAGTAACGAGCTTTTGTCAAAAAGTACAATAATTATATTCAGAAGTTCTTTATTTTTTACAGAAAAATTATATGAAATACTTTTATTCATACTCAATATAAATATATATATACAGGGTATTCTAAAAATCTATACATACTTTGAATTATGTATAATGTTTATGTATACATTTTTTGGAACACTATACATATATATGTATATATATAATTTTTTTTAAATTCTAAATAAACTTGTTATATTACTAAATCATTTTTATTTAATTTTTCATTTTTAAAAAATATTTTAAAATAGTCATATTTCAAATTATATGATTTTATTTTTCAAATTATTCATAGTCGTTAACGAAATAAAATTAAAAAATAAACCATTTTTTACAAAATATAAATTGATTTGAATTTTGAAGGTCATATTTTAAACTCAAAATAATAAATATTTTTAAAGAAAAATTATTATATATAGAATTTTAAATTTTTCGAATTTATTTTATATATGAAGATAATTTAAAAGCACAAATAGTAATAAAAAAATATTTGCAATTGTATTTCTTAATACATAATTATAATTTAACAGTATCAAGTACTATTCATACAATTAAATATTATATATGAGTTTTTATAAATAATCACCTAACATTTAATGATCAATTTGTATTTTTTTGTACTGTACAAGATTCGTCTATCACAAATCAATAATACGCACGATTTATTATCATATCTGTTGTTATGCTCAAACATGTTTCAATATCAATGTGAGTATGTATACGAAACGATGACAATTTCGTATTTTTAAAGATATTTTTTTGAATGTGTCACACGTACGATACACGTGCGAGTCTATAATGAAGGATATGATTTCAATTCTGTAAAAAGATATTGTTAAGGAAATGTTATAAAAAGATTTATATATATATATATATATATATATATATATATAAATTGTATTCACATTTTGCATTCACATATGAATACAAAAGTTTTACTTTATCAAACTTTTTTATATACATAATATAAAAAAAAGTACTAAACATAATGAAATGAAAACGAAAGCGGTTTATATATATATATATATATATATATATATATATATATATATATATATATAAAATCAATAGCAATTTTTTTAACCATTACTGATTGCTGGTCTCTCCAATACTCTTTTTCCAATAATACAACGTTTTTTTCTTCCATTCTATAAAGATAAATTTTCACAAGTTTTGTCCTATCTCTCCATATTTACATTAAAAAAATATTTCATCAAATGGTTATTTCTTTTAGTGAGTTATATATTTTGATCATCGTCTAATAATATATTTTTTTACACTTATTATTTCCGTGCTTAATGGAGTGATGATCTCTATAATCCATTTTGTACACTTGACCTATTTTTCCTAAATAAATAAAATAAAAATGTCGGCATAAAAACTACACCGTATTCCTGAATTTTAAATCATTTCTGATTAAGAATCACTGTTTTAAACAGTTTCTGACTTTTTTATACGTCTATGATAAATAGTTTCCCCTAAAGTTGGACGGATTAAACTATTTTTGCATGTAACAACGTTTAGTCTAATAATATATATCGTTAGAGCGTTCAACGGAAATTTAATCAAGCGTCATAATCGAGTTACAGGATTCAATAGTTTCTTCTCTAAGAATAATTATTAATTAAGCACCGCCGTATCCATTACACTGATGAATAATTATTATAGTACAAGTTTAATTATAGATTATCGGATTTTTTCGCATGATATCCAGTCAAAATAAACAATGGAAATTAATTGAATCAATAGAGATTGGTTGATATTTGATAAGAATATTATTTTAATTTAATCATATAAAACATATAAATTTGAAATGTTCATTATGATTATAGATATCCGATATAAATTTCGAAAAAATACTACCCGGTAATTGAAATAAACCTGAATAGACGCATTTTTATTTTTCTATAGAAAAAAATCGCTTAATATAAACGATGAAACGTTTTCAACGACGATGATCGCTTTTTTTACGTACACAACGACAATTAAAAGTAACGCCTCCGTGGCTTTACCCGCAGCGGTCTCGACGTGAATCACAGTGGTGTAGTGACTTGCAGACTTGTCTGGCGTAAGGCAACGGTTCCAGCATCAGGAATCGTTGCCGGGCGAGACGCACTCCAAAATAATGACTTCAAGAAGCATGCCGCGACCTCAATACCCATTCTGTTAAGTGTAAAATACTCTCTACTATATAAGAGATTTTACGTGCGACATAGTAACAACGACCATTACCCCAACAGATCTTTGTACGCGCTTGTCGCATAGATAAAATTGAAATGGCTTTGTTCTACTTTACAGTATTGTCTTAATACATACATACATACATATATATATATATATATATATATATATATATATATATAATGTTTTTAAAGATATTTGACTATAAAAATAAACATTTTTCAAACCGTACTTAAATAAAATTTCAACCCAAACAAATTATGAATTGAAATTGTTGACAATAGTAATGAAAAATTGTATTTTTTTGGAAAAATATATATCTGTTAAGTATAAGAATATTTTTTAAAAATCTATTTAAAATATCAAAATCAAGATAAGAAAATATTAAAAACACAAATATTCTCTTAAGTAATAAGGATAAATTTTTGAAAATTAGAAAAAAATTTAACTGGAATATTAGATAATAATAAATATATATCTTTGTATTTAGAAATGAAAATCACAAAGTAGTGATAATTATTAGTTTATTAAAATATCTCTTGAGTAATAAGAGTTAATTTATTAAAACCAGATCATTTTTTGATTTGAAATTTTAATGATATATATTTAATTTTTTTAATAAATAAAAAGATTCTTCAAAGTTACGAATATCAATTTACAAAAATTAATAAATGATGGGATTTGGAATGTTAATAATATATATATTATATATATATATATATATATATATATATATATATATATATATATATTGAAAAAAAATTGAGATTAACAAAGATTAATTGGTGGTTGAGATTCATTATTTTCAGAATTTTATTTGTCTCATCAAATTGTCTGATTTAATCTATTATTGAAAACGTGTTCATAAAAACTACAATATAACTATTTATTCCATACTTTCAAATCCCTGCTAAATATAAATTATCCACTCTCATATTTTCTATTGTACCTTATTTTAATTTTAATGATATATTTTTTATCATAAAATAGGAGAGTAATCACTATTCGTTTAAGTATTTTACAATAGTAAAATTATTGTAACATAATTGGTCACTCGTTTCAACATTATAAGCTTCTATAAAAATATCTAATAACTTTTTATAAAAAAAAGTTTAAGTGGACAATTTGTGATTACTGAATACTTTTATAAAATCTTGTAGTGTTTAGGTGAATGATTTCTTTATGTTGGAATATTTGATAAAATTTTACTTTTACAAAATTTTTATTTATTCTTTTTTATTTGATAGTGTAGTTGATTTATTTTTACATAAATGAATTATCGTAACAATTTATCTTGTTATAGAGAGAAAAGTAATTAATTTATCTACAAAAAATTTTTATCACATTTTTATGCATGAGTTACGAAATTAAAACCATTTCTACTGAAAAAATAAAAAATATGCCATTATCCAATACTTTAATTAAATATTTTTGTGAAGCAGTATTGAATTCTCTGTGAAAATTTAATTATCCAGTGTTGAATTATTTTGCAAGTAAACAAAATATTTAAATTTAATTTTTTGAAAAAAATAGACTACTGAAATATCACGATTGGAAATTTCTGGTTCAATTTATCTCATTTTGGTTTAATAAATAGTTATATTTACTAATTAATCTTATCTGTTGAAACATAAGTTATGACCATCTTATGTTCAAACATTTAGCATATGCAAACAGTACTTCTGCTGGTTGCAGCAACATTATCATCTCTATATTCAAATATCAAATACAAATATGTAAATTCTGTATTTATTATCTTAATACATACATACATACATACATATATATATATATATATATATATATATATATATATATATGTACATATGACAGAATTATCTTAAGACAATTCCATTATTTTATAAAAATCACAATTGTCCAACTTGCGAAAATAAACAGTGATAGATGCGTTTACATTTCTATAGAACGAAAACAGTGCAACACGAAAACACACCTATAAATCAGCCGTGATTACAAATGGACAAAGAACGTTCTTTTCTCAAATTGGTACCATAATGTACCTTAAAACCCACCGGACATCGACCGGAGTCGGCCATACGGGTTGACACGAAATTATATTGGCCAGAGACCGAACAACTGCCCTTGATCGCATAAATTTTTAGAATCTGAACGTTCGCATCTTGAAATATATACACATGTATACCTTACACAAACATATATATATATATATATATATATATAGAAAAGTTTCATAAAGCTCATCGGTAAGCTTGTCGTTTAAAATAATTATTTATAGCATTTTATTTCTTTTTTCGAACGAACGATATCTGGAGATATTATCGGGTAGTTTGGGAAAAGTGTAATAGATTCTATGGATTTAAAGAGAACGATGAACAGAAATGTTTCATTTTTTCACAGAATTTTCTTTATATAAATATATATATATATATATATATAAAAAGAAAATAAACTTGTGTAGATAAAACACAATCCATTTCTTTGATAGGTTCGGCCTCTCTCTGTATTAATTTTCCATGCAATTACTTTATTTCCGTCGTTATCATTTAATTTTAATTAATTAACATGCATTAATTAACAATACATTTCATCACCTGGGTACATCAACATTGTTTGATCAGTAAGATATTTCGAATCGCTCTTGGACTGTTCACAACAGTATAATCGAGTCGTGTGTGGTCGTTTAATTAATTTAATGTCTACATCAGATTTGTTTCTGAAAATTACACGCTGCACTGTTAAGTATCTGTAATTCCAACAAATTAATTCACTGCGAACGTATTGAAATAAATGGAAGCCATAGAATGGCATACATTGATAAAATCTCACTATAAATTAAACTATCTTTGTTCATATGTATTTGAACACACACACACATATATATATATATTTAATTAGAAATCCAGAAATATAAAGACACACAAAGAAATATCCATGGATAATTTAAACAGAGATATAAAAAAAATTGTCTGTTTATAATGAAAGAGAAAATCAGTGGATCACTGAAATTAGACAATTTTGGAGATGGAATTTATCTAGTAATTGTTATAGAGATGCTGATAATACAGACATTTACACCTTATCATCATCATTATCATTGCAAAAGTTTATATAGCTTTTCGATGATGGTAGTACTGCCATCGAAATGCACATTAGTTTATAACAAAGAAAGTAAACAATAAATAATTGTTGAATACTTTTTTGTAATAGTTGGGATGATAGTTCATTTGTATAAAAATAAATTCGACACAGTTCCAAAACAAATAGTGATCCAATGTAGTACTTATTTTAGAATTTAGTACCTTTAATAAATATTATTTTCTATTAGAAAATTTTCAGTAAAGATATTTAGATTATTTTGTATATTTTTTAAAAATTAATTTAAACAAAATAAAATAGCAATTAAAAACAAATATTTATAAAATAAAGTATAATTATAAACAATATATAAGATAATTATTGTTAAATTAGAATAGCAAATTATTGAAAACTTTGTAACCTAAAGCTCAACTTTATTTTAACATTAAATATTGAAGTATGGACGTAAATAACTACATAAATTTAAATTAAAAATATTTTTTGATGTGTTAAAGTTGATTTTATTATTTATAAATTCTATTGTCGAACAATGATTAAATATACGGGCTACATTGTTTTCATAGATTTTATTGAATTTTATAATTGAATAATTTAGTGACTCTATATTTAAAAACATTGACAAAACATAGTATTGCAAATAATGTTGAAATTTATAATAACTGCAAATTGAGTTTGCTGTATGGCGTTCGATATAATAGCTTTTAAACGAGAATGTTTAACATTAATGGTTTAATAAACGTTTGATGAAATTAACATAAAGCTTTATTCCTCAGGGAAAATATTATACCTATGTATACATATATATATATATATATATATATATATATATATATATATATATATATATATATATATATATATAAACATGCAAATTTACATTTTAAAATCTAAACACTATTTTTCATTAATTACTGCAGTAAATGAATAAATAAAGACATGAATTTCAATTGTGACAATTTTTATCGAAATATATTAATACTGTCATAAAATGTTATGACATTAAAATTAGTTTATTTTTTATTATACTGAATAATTTATGATGTTTATTTATAAAATACTGAATTTAATTCGAGTTCAAATTGAAAGAAATATAGGCTAAAATCTATATTGAAATTAAATGTAGCATAAATTTCGAATCGTACTTCAACAAAAAAATGAAAAGAAAATATGTGAAAATATTTTTCAGATATTACATTTTCACTTTTCGTACAAAAAAGCTGGTAACAATTGCGGCGAACAACTTTCCTTAAAACGTTCGACTGTAATTCGTTTCCTCTTACATCGACACCTACAAACATTTCAATAGTTACAAAAGATCGGCCGAGCCGTAACGATTATACAAATAACCCGAATAAATAGAATAAAAAAAATATATACAAAACAGCGAGCCGAGCGGACGGCTCGCACACGAACAACGGACCGATTGAACGTTGGCATCGGAGCAGTCATGTTTAAAATAACAGCGGAATTAACTTTTATTTTATTGATAAGCCATTACGCGCTCGAATTGGCCCTCATTCACGGTGTCAAATGAGCCCCGCCCCTGTTTAATTAACGCACCGAAGGATGAAAAGGACCGAACTGAAATCACAATTACGGCGCGCGCTTTAACGTGAAATGCGATTGTTTCGAACTCGCTAAAAGCTGAAACGTGGAGCTTTTCGTTCGACATCGACCGGCGAGTACGTAGCAGCGTTTCAGCGATAATTGTTTTCGATCATTTCTCTCGAATACTACGACTTCATTATCTAAAAACCTTCGAGATTCGTTTTATCGCATTTTCTTTTTATTTGTAATGTGTATGAGATTCAACTATTCAGTGATTGTTTGCAACGAAACTTTTGTTACTATAGTACACAAAATTCAATATTGTATTTTGCACTTGTATATTTTTATTATTTATATAAATTTGAGAGAAAATATTCATCAGCTTTATTGTAAAATTATATTCGTTTTTATAAATTCCTATCAATATTTTAAAAATATTGTTTGTTTCGAAACTGTGACGAATTAACTTTCACACAAATGAACCATCACTCCAACACCACAATAAATTTGGTGTTGGGGTGATAGTTTATTCGTGTGAAAGTGAATTCGTCATAGTTTCAAAACAAATAGTGACAAATGGTTTTCCGGTCAAAGGATCTAAACAGGTATTGTGAAATCAAGATTAAAATCGAATTAATCAAACTAGGCATAAAATGTTTAATTGATGGTCGAAAATATGGAACATTTCTAAATTATCAACCACTTTTTCGAAAATATACCCACATCAAAAAATTGCAAAAAGGTGTTACATTTCAACAAAATAAATGGTGTCAATTAGAAATTAAAAATCTACAAAATTACACTTATATTTAAAATTAATCAAAAATTTTGAAAACATTTATTATATGGACTATAACGATTTTCATAGATTTCAGATAAAAAATTTTAGAATGATTACCCAATTTTATAACAATTATCATGAAGTTGGGAAATTAATTCTTTATTTAAAATTGTATTAGTCACAATAACAAAATCTAGTTTAAAATAAAATTATTTCTGTTTATTAATATATATATATATATATATATATATATATATATATATGTAAAAAAATAAAAGTATAAAATGTTATTCTATTTTAAACCCACATCAAAAATTTTTGACAATATATTACATTTCGCAAAAAATGCGTTAATTACAAATTACAAATCTGAAAAATAAATTAAGTAAATTAGAATTATTGCCCTACCATTACATTTAAAATTAAACAAAAATTTCGACAACATTCATTATATGAATTAAAATGATTTGTGTATAAATTACAGATGAAAAATTATGAAATGACTTTACCCATTTTTATAACAAATTTCATGAAATTAGGAAATGATTTTAAACAAAAATTGTATTAGCTATGTTGTCAAAAATTCATTGGAAATTATTATTCTTTATTTTCATTTTTGTTTATAAATATTAAAAAAACTGTATAAATAAAAAAAGTACTGAATGTTATTTCTGTTTTTAGGACTACTATATTATTAATTGTTTTCTTCGCCAAACTTTAATATTAAAGCTGTAATCAGATAGATTTTCTCATGAATATTGTAATCATTTATATCGTAGCTTGTTATAATGGAACTTTTTATTCCGAATTGAAGCTCATTTTAACAAAGAAAAAGCTATATATAAGTGTTATTATTGTAAATTAATTAAGAAAACTTTTGTTCAAGGTAATTGTTCATTTGAGAAAAAGTTAACTTATATACTTTATAATTTCCATATTTTTTTGTTTATATTTACTTAAATTTATTTTGAGAATAAACTTTATGGAATTATAAAATATTGAATAACGTTATTGAAAAATAAATATATATTTCATTGGATAAATATTAAAATATAAATGGTAGCATTTGATATATATGTTTATATATACAAGTGTCCGAAAAATCTCAAACCAATGAATAAAAGATGTTCTTTACAAGAGAAAAAATTGTGATAACATTGGATAAAATGATATAGGTGTCTTTTGTTGCAATCGTTAGGGATAGGAAATCGTGGATGAGTTTTGTCAAACGTCCTGAAAAGATATAATAACGTACAGTGCTGTTGCGTCGTTGAAATCCTTTCAAGATGTCTGACATTAAGTTCATCGCCACTTTCCACCGAATTCATCTTTGACGATTACTAAGAAAAACTGTTATCATCACTGTATACATTGTTAATGTCATTTTTCACCTGTAAAGAAAAAGATACTTTTTCTGTTAGTTACCAGACTCTTTGAATAGGCTATATATATATATATATATATATATATATATATATATATATATATATATGTATATGTATATGTATATGTATATGTATATGTATATGTATATGTATATGTATATATGTATATGTTTATGTATAAATAATTCCATTTATGTAAATATGTCCACAGAAATGGCAGACATCAGAGATACATTAGTATCACATGAATAAAACCATTTCAGAAAATACGAAATCTGCTTCAGCGTGCTTAGTGGTTGTTCCATTTTTTAGATATATGTTTAACATCCGTGCCTTGCAACCAAGAAAATCAATTACTGTATATATATATATAAGATTGTATAAAAGGAATGTATAATACATATATAGAAATCATAGACAAGTCAAAGGTATGCAAATTAATCTAGCCATGTCGGATATCACCTGCAAGAACTTTATACGGACGCTATAAATCTGAACGGGTTTAATAACGATGTTTTTGTCACATATGCAAAATACACGGACTGTTTCTATAAAGTATTTTATACATATATATACAAATATATATATATATATATATATATATATTCATGTATGGACGGATGAATGTATTGCACGGAAAAACATTTATATGCGATTGTACTTGAATAATAGGTCGCTTTTCCGGCCGATTCTCTACATGTCATACGTGTATGCTTTTATGAGCTTTTTTATGTCAGGTGCGCCCCTTTTCATTTATAAATGGATCTCTTTTTTGGTCGACTGTAGCTACCTTTTCAATCGAATATTATTCGGTTTTATTGTCTATATCGTTTTATTTGAATTCTTCAAACTGTTTTGCATAAAATAAAACGAATTTATATATATATATATATATATATATATGTATAATTGTGTACCCCTATATATTTGTATAAACGAAAAATTCTGTTAGATATACATAAAATTTGACAAGATTGAAGTTTGATTATAACTATTTGACGTTATTAGATTTTTTACTTAATAATTTTATTAAATCTGCATAAAAATAGTTGATTTTTTTAGTAAAATAAAATGCAAATTGACATGAAAATTTTGAAAACTTGATTTTTTATCACTATTGATTTTTACAATTGGAAATTGAGAAATATTTTTAAAAAATATAAAACTGGATTATTCATACGCAAATGCAAATTTTGAAAATGAAATATATAAAATTTAATTTTAAAAAATTAAATAATTAAGAAAATCATCTGTTGATATTTTTAAAAAATATTTCAAATTAAATAACATACAGCTGACTGATAAATTTATAATGCTTTGAAAACTTTTTATCGTATTTTTATCAATTCTCTTGTAAAAATATTGTAGATTTCGGTATAAGTTGAGTTTTCCAAATCTATGAGAATTATAATTATCTATTCTAATTGTTTTATTTGTCCGTAAAGCAATGATAAATCACCTCAATTGATTTTTCATTTGATATTGATATATTTTCAATGTCGAGAAAACTTAACATGGTATATAAAATAACAAAAAAAAATATTGACAAGTAAATTATTATAATGTTAAAAATACAAACAGAACAATTAAGAAAAATACATAAAAGATAAAAAAACGATTAAAGGGATAATATGTGAATTTTTAGGAATGTCAAAAAATATTTCATCAGAAAAAGTATAAAAAATTAAAATTTATTATTACATTTATGATAGGAGCAATAAATTTCAATTTAGTTTTGTTATAAAAACATATTTTGATGAAATAACACAAAATTAAAGTTGTAAATATCCAATTGTGAATTTAGATTATATCATTAATTTTTATATTCGTAAACTAAAAAATCTGTTTACAAATTGATAAGTGAATTATTCAAGTGTTAAAAATATAAATGTTTTAACAAGAAAAAACAACGATGAAAATAAATTAAAATTTTAAAAAAAAATTGTTTATGATTAATGATTATTAATTTTTCTATAATGATTGTAATCAATTGCAGTTTATAGTTATATAGATTTTGTTACAAAAATTGAAATAAATTTAAAAAATCTACTTTTGGTATTTATTATTTCCCTAAGTTGAAAATTTAAACAAATTGTCAGTTAAAATGCAAATATTAATCAATTATAAATGAATCTTGTGGAAAATAGTTTTTTAATAATTTCTTATAAACGTTTTTTTCCAAAGTTTATACTTCATACTGAATATTTCTCTTATGAATTTTTAATATATTAAAACCTCCAATATTTTTATTTTGGAAAAACTATTTCTCACTGTATAATGTATTAAAAATAATCTTAGAATGTTTCTTCAAAATTATAAAAACTGTTCGTCGTATAAACAACGTAAATGATTTTATTAAACAATTTATCATAGCAAGAAGAGCAATTCATTTATCTATAAAGAGCATTCATTCTCTATGTACAGTAAGGACGCGCTTGTCAGATTTCATATCGCCAGTTCCCATATTAGATATTATCAAGTCGAGATTAGATCATCTTGACGACGTTAAGAACATCATACATAACATAGAGTTTTAGCATAAGTTTACTGTGAATACATTATTGATCGCGCATATAAAAGCAAACAAAACCATAGCCTGACTGCATATGGTACCTCTACCTGCAAGCTGCTCCCTTCTTGAGATTTATATAACGCCAAGTAAGGTATACTTTATATATATATATATATATATATATATATATATATATATATATATATTGTGCATGTTGTATGTATGTGGAACGTTCACTGAATTTATTCAGAAACTGCACTATGTAAATCACAGCTGTATGATATTTGTTTATAGTAAACATGTTAATGGAATGAATTGAGTTCATGTGTTTGATGGCTACATCTGTGATTGATGACAGAAAAATTGATAAAAAGTTTTGGAGTAAAATCTGTCGAGATTTTCTTTTTATGTCATTATCGTAGCAACTGAATGCAGTTTTATACAAAATGTATCAAAGTATTTGAGTTTTTTTATCTGAATCATTGTCACAGTTCGAAGAATAACATATTTGCACTATTATTAAATTTCTGAAAGCTTTTTCCCTTAAACCTAATTAGTTGATCGATTAAATTTACTAGTCTTAAATTTCCAGTTATTAAAAATATAATTAAATTCAATATGTGTGAATGGATTTTTTTATAAAACGTGGTAATAAGAATCACATTTTATATTTTCTAAAAAATAAATAAATTTTTCAAAGTCTATTTTTGCATGAAACTTTTTGTATTTTTCAAATTTAATAGTAAAATTACCAGTTTCAGAATTTTCTAAAGAAAAAAAATAAAGTAAGATGAATACTATTAATATCATTTATCATATTATGTAATTTCAATTCAAGTGAAAAATATATTTTTTAATTATTAGCTCTTTTTTATTACTGCTTGGAATAATTGATAAAAATTATATATTTTTTGGCTAAATACCAATCGATCAAAATGACCTGTTGGTAGAGAGTTTTATATCATTTTTTGGTATATCTAGTGTTACAATTATCAGCAGGTAGATACATGTTAAATAGTGAATATTTATTTTTAAAACAAATAAATCACTCATTACCAATAAATGTATAGAAGCGGTGTCTACAATAACTAAATAAAAAATATATATAATTTTATATTGTTGTGGGTGAATTATTTATGTTAAAAAATTAAAATTATTTTATAGAGAAACATATTAGAGTTGTGAAATATTGGAAATAAATAAATACAAACATAAATAAACAATTATTAAACTATTAATTACCAGTAAATAATTCAAACGAAAATTCCAAACATATTTATAACAAATTCTACTATATCACTGTTAATTATTTCATATGATTTACTAATTTATATATGTAAATACATATACGTGTTGCTATTTCTAAAATTAAAAATCGTGTTTAATATCCATTTATGATAAAAAAATAATAATCTATTTTCCACATTGAAATTATTTCTCATAATTTATCCTAAAATATCTTTTATTTGACGTTTAAAAATATTTGTCCCCATTTCTAAAACCACAGGATTGCAATAAACACATAATTTAAATAAACTATGTTCATATATCCAGTATATATGTATTTAAAACCATAAATAATATTGTGTGCAACAACTATTTTTAAAGAATAAATTATTGAAAATTACTAGTAAATTCAGTACACGAGCCAGAAATAATTTGTCATTTTTGACTGTATGAAAGTAATATTTAATTTTGATTAATGAAGTTTCGTTTAGTGTTTAACACTTATTTTAAAACTGTATTTATTTTTTATTGATGTTAAAAAGGTATTTATGATATAAAATATGTATATATTTTGACAGGAATAATTTTAAAATATTATATTTAAAAATGAAATAAGAATATAAAAATAATTATGTATTGTACATTTCACTTGAATTTTTCTTTTTTTTTTAGTTTGATAAATGTAATAAAACGTTCATATATATTGAAATAATGTAAATAGTAAAAAGAAATGTGACGTGTTGGTAAATATTTGAAATTCTAATCAAAGAAAACGAACCATTTAAACGACACGACCGGTAACGACGTGCGCGTTATGAGCGGCCTGTGCAACGGATCCAAATTGCAGACCTCAATACACTGATCACACCGGGGACGTCCCTGAACGCGTTGCTTTAGCTACAGATTTTCGAACCGACGGGGGTAGAAATAGATTCGATTGTGACGTATTTGACAGAAACTTTTTCAGACGCGTCTCTCGAGATACGACGACGGTTACAATTTTTGTTTTCTTCTTCTGTCAGAAGAAAAGCCGCCGTTACTGATTTATGCGATGCTTTGCAGCTTTCGTTGTACGGTTGTACATTATATAAAATATTATTTTGTAGGACAGAAGTGTACACACACGCCTATATGTTTTTTAATATTATTTTTTTATTTTCGTACTATCAAACATTTAACCGAAATATTTTTATTGATAAAAGAACGAAAAAACGAATTAGAGGAAAATAATTGAATCAAAGTTACGTGAAAATATTTTCACAAACAATCATAAATGATCTAAAAGTCATTACACTGGGGACCGACATGTCCTCCCAGTGTCGATTACTCGTTCCATCAACGATGATGTTATCTCGCGACGTCGTACCTGCACCGAAAGTGGAATCTCATGTACGAATTTTTTTAATGTTTCATTCGCGAAAAGTTTTTTTCTTTCATTCGTTCGATCTGCAGATTGTAACACAAGCCTAAGTGAATTATTGATGGGTTTAGCTGCTTCTCAAGATCATTCGGGTGCGAAAATTTAAATTATCAACATTGTTTCTTTTTGAAATTCTGTTGATATTTTTGTATTGTTTCTTAGATTTGTATATAACATCAATTTGAAATTTAATAGAATTTATAGAAATCATTAAATTTGTTTTACTTAAAAAATATTTCTTTTTTAATTCTCTTTTTTAACAATAAATTTTATCAGCCTGTTAATAAATAATATTTTTATAACGTGAAGCTAAAAAAAATGAGTATATAATATGAAATATAAATTGTCTATGCATTTTAAGTCGTGAATGAAATTTTCGATTTATTCAAAAACATATTGAGGTCTACAAAAATTATATTTTCAGAAACAATACGAATTTTTATAAAAAAAACGATTATATGTTATCTAAATAATCGATTTGTAATAAAAAAATAAACTATTTTGAATTTTCATTTTTTGGCCCAAAAATTACCACGACCTATAGTATGGAAAATTTCATCAAAAATCATGATTTTTAAAAATCTAATTTTATTGATAAAAAATGTTATAATATCGTAGAATATATTGAATTAGAACCGAAAAATATATTTGTTAACATATATAATTAATTTTATTAGTCGAAAATATGTTATAGCTGATTTTTCAATTTTTGATCAAAAATTGTTGAAATTTTGGTTTCAAGTTTTTTTTTAGAAAAATCACAGGTTCTTTTTAATATTAAATTGTGTTTAACCTGTTAATTAATATTTTTTTATATTATAGAACCAAAAAAATGAGTATATAATATTGAATATAAAATAAAATTTTGATTCAATCATATGTTATAGCTGATTTTTCAATTTTTGATCAAAAATTGTTGAAATTTTGGTTTCAAGTTTTTTTTTAGAAAAATCACAGGTTCTTTTTAATATTAAATTATGTAAACCTATTAAATAATAATTTTTTTATAGTATAAAAACAAAAAAATGAGTATATAATATTGAATATAAGTTTTGTATAAATTTAAAGATGTCAATAAAATTTTTGATTCAATCAAAAATGGGTCAAAGGCTGTAAAAAATATATTTTTTAGAAACGATGCGAATTTCTTATAGAAAACAATTACATTTGATCCAAATTATCGATTTGTAATAAAAAAATTAACTATTTCGAATTTTCATTTTTTTGCCCAAAAATTACCACGACCTATAGTATGGAAAATTTCATCAAAAATCATGATTTTTCAAAATCTAATTTTATTGACAAAAAATGTTATAATATCATAGAATATATTGAATTAGCATCGAAAAATATATTTGTTAACATATAAAATTGATTTTATTAGTCCAAAATATGTTATATCTGATTTTTCAATTTTTGATCAAAAATTGTTGGATTTTTTGTTTCAAGTTTTTTTTTTAGAAAAATCACATGCTTTTTTAATATTAAATTGTGTTAACCTGTTTAATAATATTTTTTTTATATTATAGAACCAAAAAAATGAGTATATAATATTGAATATAAATTTTGTATAAACTTAAAGATGTCAATAAAATTTTAGATTTAATCAAAAATGGATCAGAAGCTGTAAAAAATATATTTTTCAGAAACGATACGAATTTTTTATAGAAAACAATTATATTTAATCCAAATTATCGATTTATAATATAAAAATTAACTATTTCGAATTTTCATTTTTTTGTCCAAAAATTACCACGACCTATAGTATGGAAAATTTCATCAAAAATCATGATTTTTTAAAATCGAAATATATTGACAAAAAACGTTATAATATCATAGAATATGTTAAATTAGCAACGAAAAATGTATTTGTAAATATATAAAAATGATTTTATTAGCTGAAAATATTTTATAATCGATTTTCCAATTTTCGAGTCAAAAATGTTGGATTTTTGTTTCAATTTTTTTTTTCAAAAAACCACTGGCTTTTTTCAACGATAAAGTATATCAACCTGTTAATAAATAATATTTTTATAGTGTGGAGCTAAAAAAATGAGTATATAACATGGAATATATATTTTCTGTGCATTTGAATTCGTGAATGAAATTTTCAATTTATTCAAAAATATGCTATAATCTATAAAAATTATATTTTTCCTAAACAATACAATTTTTTCATAGAAAACGATTATATTTTATCTAAATTATCAATTTGTAGTCAAAAAATCAACTATTTCAAATTTTTATTTTTTGGCCCAAAAATTACCACGATCTATAGTATAGAAAATTTTATAAAAAATCATATTTTTTGGAAATCGAATTTTAGATACTAAAAATGTTTTAATGTCACAATATTTATCAATTCATTTACAAAAAACATTTTTATTCGCCTTAAAAGTTAATTTTACTAAATTAAAAAATGTTATAGTGGAGTTTTCAATTTCAAACATAAAATAACAATATTTTTCGTTTCCAGTATTCAGTAGAAAAAAATAATTTAGGTATGTAATAAAACATATTTTTTATCGTTTAGAAATAAAATATCTTAGTTTTATAACAACATAACCTTTTTTCATTAATTAAGAGACATAAATAAAAATGTTAATTTGTTCAAAATTATTGATTTTCTTTCAAAATTCTATTTTTATAAACAAAACGAATTTTTCATATTACACGATTATATTCCATATAATGTATCATAAATTGTATTTATCTCCATATGAAAAGCACAGTAAATATTTAAAAAACATAATTAGTTGAAGAGGCATTGCACTTGAATTTTTAATTTTGTATTTAAAAATTATTATACTTTTTAATTAAAACATTTTTTTTTAAAAAAGAAATAAAATATATTTATTTTATTGAAACTTATATTATTCAATAATAAAACAATATTTTATGAAGTTAATTCAAAATAGTCATTTGGAAATAGAATAAAATTGTTTTAAATTTAAAACATTAATAAAACTTGCCATTTGTGTGAAAAATGTGTTTTTATATGAAATCTCTTTAAAATTAATATCATCGAGATATAAATGTATATAAATTAAAAAAAATCATCAAATACATTAATAAATCTTCTGATATTATTTCCTTTATGAAAATCTAAATACTTCCAAAATTAAATTATTTTCTAAGCTTATTTTGATACTTAAAACTTGTGTATGAAAAATACAATTCAATTTATAATCAGATAATTTGACCATTTATTCAAATATAAATAACAAACGTATACGTTTGTGAATAATTAAAAAAAAGCACACACACTTTTATAACGAGCCATGTATATGAAAAATAAACGTTAATTAGAATATAAATGAGTGTACATAATTCCAAACTATGGGAATATAAAATGGCGCATATTAATCACACATTACCGTTAAACGAACCATTACAAAACGTCTTAATCGAAACGTTTATTAATATTGCTTGCCGTTTGTATGAAACGAAAAATGTAAATTAGTGTAATACGTTTCGTATTAATAATGCAACAAACTATTTTTAAATACGACCGTTGCATTAAGGTTGATTGATATTCAAATATTAATGCGTGGATTATTTTTAGAAGCACGCACTTTCAGTTATGTAAGCGGTTTCATGAAAACATGGCTGAATGTTCTATGCACGGAAATAATTTGTGCATGCAATGATACTTTCCGTTCGAACGTTTTTGAATTTTTGTACAATAAATCTTTGATGAGCAGGAAATGAGTGAGCTAGTTATATGTAGAGTGTTCTTTCAGAAAATTTATGCCAAACATGATATAATAGTAATAATATGCTTGACTAAGATAAATCAAACTAACTGCTTAGTTCTTTCGACCAAAAAATAATTTGTTACTATTTGTATGGATATTGTGATAAATTCATATTAACACAAATACATCCCTCAACTAGCATGGAACACTCTTACGATATTTATTTTTTTAATACAGATATAATGAAATGGAAAAAAGATACGAACTAATACGTTGTAATTAGGTTTAGGATCGTGAAAATGTCAACTGTATTTTCAAACAATAAATAATTATAAAAAGGAATAAACGTACATGTATATATAGGGACATTCAAATGCGACGCCAAGATTTGTGTTTTATTAAAAAGAAACATGTGTATAGTTTATTTTAAATAAAACACAAATCTAGGCGTTATATTTGGATAACCATAAATGTTATATATATATATATATATATATATATATATATATATAAATGTAAATTAAGTTTTTTCATAAAATATTAACGTAAAACAGTATAACACTTATTCAAAAGTACAGACAAAATATACATAAAATAAGATTAAAATTGTAAGAAAAAATTTCAAAAGAAATCAATAATATTTTATTTATAAATTAAATCCATTAATTTATAAATGTATGTGTAATAAATTTTATTCTTAAAAATACACATATAAACAGTTAAAATTTATAAATTAAAGAAAAATAAAAAAAATATTTTGTTTATATACACATACACCTATAAACATTAATATTTATTACATATATTATATATATATATATATATATATATATATATATATATATATAAACATACACATAAAAAAAAATAATCATAAAACTTATTATTTAAATTTGTAAATTAAAATAAAAACACAAATAATCAATTTATTTATTTATTAAGAAATACAAATGAAGCTCATAGTTGAAATCTGCAAATCAAATTAAAAAAACATAAAATTAGATAATTCCTTTATTTGAAATAAATACAAATAAAACTGGTAGTCAAAACTTATAAATTAAACAAGACAACTCAATTTATTTAAAAGGTACAAAAAAAATTATAGTTGATACCTGAAAATCAAAAACAAAAATCAATTTATTTATTAAAAAACTAAAATAAAACTTGTAAATTAAAAAAAAATCAATTTATTTATTCAGAAAAATACAAATAAAACTTGTATTTAAACCCTGAAAATTAAATAAAAAAACCACATGAATAACAATGGAAATAGATTTTCTTTATTTGGAAAATATTTAGAAAACCTTATAATTAAAACATGTAAATTAAAAAAAATATACCCAACGTTGTTTGTTTCAATTTTTCATTATACAATTTACAAAACTACTTAATCTTCTATAAAGATTTATTCATAAACAGCCATTTATTACTCTTCGGGTTATGACTTATATTCCTTCAATTTACTTCATTTTGATAAAATATATATAAGACTCTCTTGACGAAAAGTAACATCTTACTTACCATTGTAAGAAAAGCCAATCATTTTAAAACCATTTGTAAATAATTATATTATTTAAATATAAAGTATATATATATATATATATGTATGTATGAATATATATATATATATATATATATATATATATATATATATATATATATATATATATATATATATATATATATATATATATATATATATATATATATATATATATATATATATATATATATATATATATATATATATACAATAATATCTGAGTTTATTATAGTTTCAACTATTCAGAAAATATATTTATTTGTAATTATTATATTTACATTTTAAAATTACAAACAAATGTAAAACATTCAAGAAATGATCATATAAAAAAAACACTAACCTTCATATTATAAAAAGATAATTTGAAATATTAACTAACTATTTTTCAGATTTCTAAAAAGTAATAAAGTACTAATCTCATTAAAATAAGTACGTCACATTTTTATTGCAAAATAATTATTCATTTTACACTAGTTTATAAAAAATCTTTAAAAAACTGCACATTTCAAACATACACTCTACACATTGTTTACAAACAGAAGAACACGGCCACCTATATTAATATATCTATTTTATAGAAGGTTCTAGAATGTTCTAAAACAATCTCCGTCTCTCCTTTCCCCGCC